>PISX010016141.1:0-29137 GCA_004024625.1 Mellivora capensis
AAGAAGAAAAGAAACAAGATGGGATTGGGAGGGAGACAAACCATAAGTGACTCTTAATCTCACAAAACAAACTGAGGGTTGCTGGGGGGAGGGGGTCGGGAAAGGTGGGTGGGGTAATGGACATTGGGGAGGGTATGTGCTATGGTTAGTGCTGTGAAGTGTGTAAACCTGGAGATTCACAGACATGTACCCCTGGGGAAAAAAATTGTTTATTAAAAAAAATTAAAAAAAAATAAATAAAAATAAAATAAAATAAAACTTTTAAAAATTAAAGTTAAAAAAAAAATGTGACCAGAGATTGAAGACCAAAGTTCCACTGCAACAAATTACAGAACTACACTTTTACATAATCCCTTAACCCTGTCTACCCTCAATTTTAGAAGGTCTCAGGCTCCTTTGTAAAGAGATTAAGAACTGGCAGCCACGTCCGGTGCCCCAAAGACAAAGCAAAAGGTTGTGGTCAGCAGTGTCTAAACAGAACCGGCATTAAACAAGACGAGGATTTCAAAGTGTACTTTGGGTTTTGTGACAACGGAGTTCTGTAAGGTGGCTAGTGGGGACAGTGGCGAGGCTGCAGTGGGTCTAGGAGAAAGTGGGCGATGAAGAAGAGGGAGGCTCCTGGAAACAGCCCGCAAGGTCCCTGGGAGACGGTGGGGAGGCGAGAGACCCGAGCAGAGGGCGGGGTCCCTCTGGGAAGACTGCCTTTTTCAGACGCCCCCTCCCCCACCTTCCCACTCCCTGGGACAAGAGACAGCACCGGGATGCGGGATGCTCCTGTCTGAGGCGCAGGTCACAGCAACTCACCTTTTGCAGCCGCTCAGTTTGCTCTGGAAACACCCGGATGCTCTTCCGACGCCGCCTGGAGAACGCACGTCGCCCTGGCGCGGGTAAGCCCAGCAGCTCCTGGATGCAGGTTGACGCGGCGTTTGGTGGCTCAGCTTCCAACTTCCGGGGTGCGCCGCGTCTCGCCAGGGGCCTGGGCCCGGCTTGCCACGTGGCGGGCCTCCCGAGTTCCTCCCAGCGGCGCCTCGTAGCCCAGCTGCGCGGGTCAGCTCGCCCCCGAGGCTCCATCGGGCAGTTGCCGGGGCCGCGTGAGGGCGCGCGCCCGCAGCCTTGAGCAGCCCGGGGGGCCTCGTCTAGGCGGCCGCAGGTGGCAAGCTGGGGGGCGGGACGCTCTCGCCGGGACCTGGAGGTCAGGTGGCCGAGCTGCCATGCCGCTGCGGGCCGGGCAGGCCGGGCCATGCTGCGCTGGCTACGGGGCTTCGTGCTGCCCGCGGTGACCTGCCAGGAGGACGATGACCACAGCGGCTACGAGATCCTCTTCCACGACCTGGACCGCTACGGGAACGGGTTGATGGACACCGTCGGGCTCCAGGAGGGGCTGAAAAACAGGGGCACTTCATTTGGTCTGAACTCTGAGAATGTGAGTGACCAAGGGAATGTGGCACCGGGAGCGCGGGGAAGATGCTGGGTAGAGGGCGAAGGGAAGCCATACTTGCTTTTCACAGAGCTTCTTTCAAAGACCCATGGAGTGAGGGTGGGATTCTCTTCGGTGAGTCTTCGCAGCGCAGAATAATGTAGCCCGCGAAACATGTTCTCAGCCCTCTTAGATCACTTCCCACAATGACCAGAGCCTTCTCCTGGGATTTTTGGGAGATGCTGAGTGGGTTTCTGGTGATTCAGAATTTATGAACCCGTTCAGAATTTCAGGGGCTGTGTTAGTCTTTGTGAATTCACGAGGAAGAGACCTTCTCTTTTCTCAGGATGTTCACAGCCTAGGTTCATGCTTCAGGGTCTTGTACGAAAGACGGGGCACAGATAGGTCCCCAGAGCTGCTCTCTCTTCCTGGCATCGACACCAAAGGTCTACCTTGATCCATGGGTTGACCCTTGAGCTGATGGATTTAGTACTTTGCCTAAATTAGGGATGCCTTCCTTCTCTGGACCAGTCTTGACTTGATTATTTAAAAACTGTCAGGTGAAAGTTTCAGGATCTCAAGAGAAAACAATTACTCTATTTCCCCTCTGTCAGTGCTAAACCATCCTCAGATGTCACCCCACTTGTTTCTGCTCTCTACTGGTGAGATGCGTGTGCTAGAAGCCCAAAATATTCCCATGGTTTGGAGATTCCTGTAAGTGATAGGACTAGTGGAACTTATAGTCATTATACAGCCCCTTTGCTGTATAATAAGACCTTCAGCCCAAATGCAATAATGTGTAATTTAATGTCAAAAGATCACACATACTTTGATAATTGGATTGGCCTACTGGCTGAGGCTCCTCAGGCAAGTAAGACAAATACGTACCTAAAATATATGTCCCGATTAAACACTGCACCTTTCAGGGTGGAATAGTTTTGAGTAATCAGCTTGCTGCTCAATGGCTGGTGGGTTTCCTGAAGGTTGATGTTATGTCAAATGGTTCAGTACTAGTCTCTGTTACTAGTAGGTTGGGCATTTGGCAGCAGCAGTAGCTATATTAGGCTTGGTGAGGGGGAGCCAGGCTGTTTGGCCCATCTGTCTATCTCCCCCACCATGACCACTCCATTACAATACCACTGTGTTGGCACTGGTATTCATTGCGTCAGCTGGCAGAGTCTGGTTGACTATCTGGCTGGGTCATTCTGTCTGCTTGGTTGTTTCCTACCTCTTCCATGGGAGTGACCCTACAATGTAAACAAATTTTTACTTTGTGTCCACTTCCATCTTTGTACATATTTCCCAGATCTCTTTGTCTCTGATTTTCCAATCTGTGTTCTTCCAGGCCACTGACCATCTAACCAAGCTATTTACCACTGTCCACAAGTCTGAGTTATTGTTCCCTGGCCACTTCTCTTTTTACATAAAGTGAACGATCAGGTACACTACTTGAAGTTCTTTTCACTGGGCAGATTTTCTCTCATTGCTGTCTTTCAGGATTATTCCTGACTAGTGCTGAGTAGTGCAAACTGGCCTTTTTCAGTTGGCACTCACATACTAAGAAAAGCTCTGTGAATCAAGCTCATCCTTTTTAGTCCCATGTCAGCTGGTCATACTGAATCTCCATGTCGTTATAAATGTGAGTTCAGGGAGAAGTAATGGTATAACAGAGATGGGGTGTGAAAATCTGGATCGCTCTTTTTGTGTGGGGCTTGCTTGTGCTCTGATTCTGTTTGTACTTGATCTCAGATATATTGTTCCATCATATGGTTTGTTGCTGGAATCCCCAAAACTTGTCACTTGGTGAGTCTGACAGAATACAACTCAAGATAGGCAACTCTGGCTGTATGTCATTTGATGTCCCATATTTAAGCACTCTGTTTCTACCAGGGTCCCATAGTATACCAGGAACCGTTACAGTTTTCTGTTATAGATTCTCCTTTTGGGGCTCGCTGTAAACCCCACACAACATCCTTTCCTACCCCTGATACTTGTAAAACCGCAGAGCCTACTTGGTCAGGTGGCCCAAGAGGCAGGGCTGTTTGCAGCACGACTTGGATCTGCTGAAGAGCTCTTTCCAACTACGGTCCCCATTGAAAGCTGTTAACCTTTCTTGTTCCTCAGAATCAGGTCACAGAGATTTTCTTAATTTTGAGATATATTAGGTCCAGAACTCAAAGAGGCCTCAGGTGTGTGTTTCCTTCTTAGGTGGGTATAAGATGCAATCATTTGCCCTTTATTTTGGTGGTGGCTGGGATATGTCCTGACATGCTCCAGACTACTGGTCCTGAAATACTTTATTGATATGATAGATCCCTGAATCTTCGTTGACTATTATTTCCCACCTTTTGGAGTGCATGTACCTTATCAAGGCCTCCAACCTATTGCTACTTCTTTTTCTTTTTTTAATTAGAGAATTATTATTCTTTAAATATTTATTTATTTATTTTTAGAGAGGTGTGAGGAGCAGAGGGAGAGGGAGAGATTGTCCCAAGCAGTCCCTCTGCTGAGCACAAGTGCAAAGCAGGACTCAATCTCAGGATCTTGAGATCACAACCTGAGCCAAAACCAAGAGTTGGACACTTAACTGATTGCAGTCCCCATGCACCCCCTTCATTGCCACTTCTTGTTCATAGAGTCTAACTAACATGATGTCGTCAATATAGTGAATGTATATTGTAGATGGACCAGGTCCCTCTGTGACAGAGGGCAGGAGATTTAAATGTATGTTATTGCCTATATCATGGGAATGCCAACTGCTTCTGGTTCTGTTTCTTGGTAAATGGAAAACAGTGCATTCTGTGCCACATTCTGTGTCCCTGAGGCTATGTTAATCTGTTCTAATAAAGATACCACATCTGGAGCCATAACTGCAATTGATTCCTCTGCTGCTTGGTTGAGTTTGAAGCAGTCCACTGTCATCCTCCACTGTGATCCATGTAGCTTTTGTAGGACTGAGAAACGTGAATTAAATGATGGACACCCCCACCTTTGAATTCCTTAGTAAGTCTGTAAGTCCTAATCTGTGATATTTATTTAGGGCTATGATTTCTTTTCCCAATTATTTTACCGTGGTAAAATACACGTAACATAATACTTATTCTTTTAACCATTTTTAAATATAGAGTTCATTGGTATTAAGAAGATTCATAATGTTGTGCAACCATTTGTCGCCTTAACTCTTTTCAGATGGTGAAATGAAAACTTGATGCCCATTAAAAAATAACTCCCCATTCCTCCCTCCCCACAGCCCCTGGCAACCATCTTTCTGCTTTCTGTCTCTATGATTCTGACTACCCTAAGTACTTCATGTAAGTGAAATCATGTAGTATCTTTTTGTCACTGGTTCATTTCACTTAGCATAATTATCCTCAGAGTTTTTCCCTGTTGTAGCAGATATCAGAACCTTTCCTTTTTAAGACTGAATAATATTCCATTGTATATTTATACCACATTTTTGGTGCTGTATTATTCTCAGCCTTTTTTCCAATGCATTGATGGCCTGTAGTAACATCCATCCAATTCCACAGTACTTACAGTTGGTATTTCTCCTAAATTTATAAAAAAAAAAACACACAAAAAACCTAAGGTATTGGATCAACCAATGCATTATCTTCCCATTGCAGTTCACCATCTACCACCAATGACTGTGTATCATGTGGGGTCTGCTTCCTAAGGCCATTTCTGGTACCAGCTGTCATAGGTTGTGTTCCATGAAAGCTGCCTCTAATACTCCGATTTGTATGCAGAAAGTTTACTGGGGAGGACTCATGGGGACAATACCTGTGAGAGTTGGAGGAAGCAGGATTGGACAGAGCGGGAATTTGAGCTGTTGAAGGAGTTGCAACAGAGGCTTCAGGCTCTTCAAGGAACTGTGGATCTGGGATAGTTCTTTAGAATTGTCCCTCTTTGAGGCAACCGGTCAGGCCTTTATTACCTGGCCTTGCCTCTTCTGCTCTGTCCCCACTTATGGAAGTTGGCTGCCTCAAGGGAGTGACTTCAGGCAAGGTGAGTCTTTTCAGGCTAGGGCAACACAAAGGGAAGAGCTCAGTTAAGAGCTGTCAGTCACCAGTACTCCCAGCTACTCTCAGTCCTGACAGCGATGTGAGCAGTGCACCACAGAATCTACTACAGAGGTACATTTGGAAAATAGTGCCGATGGGACTAGTTGATTAATTGTATTGGAGTGTGAGATAAAGGAAGAATTCTAGAAAGACTCCAGGAATTTTGTTTTGAGCAGCCAGATGGATGGTGTTACCATTTGCCAAGATCAGGCAGACTTGGAGAGTAGTGAGGTGGGGTGAGTGATTAATCAACAGCTCTTGGTTTGGACATTTGAGGTCTCTTCTTAAATAACCAGGTGGATATAGCAAGTAGGAGTCTTGTATATCTTGAGGAGATGTCAGGGTAGAGATGTATATCATCATCATTATATATTTAAAGCTTTTTATTGGGTGAGATTCCCTAGGTAGAGGGTATGTAAGAGCTGCTGTGAAGACTGAGTCCTGGATCACTGCAACATTTTGACTTCAGGAACAGAAAGACCCAATATAAGAGACTGAAAAGAAGTAGATAATGAAGTGGGTGGGGGGAATCAGGAAAGTATGGTCTCTTGGGAGACCATGCAAGTCAAGTATTTCAAAGAGTGAGTTATTATATAGAACTGAGAAGTGTGCTGAGAGGTCTTGTAAGATGAAGACTGAATTTAAAGGTGGGGTTTGTCAAGATAGAGGAAGTGTCTAACCTTGAGTAATTTCATGCATGTGTGTACCTTGTTGTTGGTTGTTTCTCTGTGGAAAATGAGAAGGCTAGGATTCTGAATTGCTGGTTGCCTGACCACCTTCCTATGCCAGTGATATGAGTTAAAGTCATGGAGGGTGTACAACACAGAGGACACTCTCAGCTGGGCCGTTGGTCCCAGATCTCCATGTCATTCCCATCTGTGAAGAGGGAAGTTGTGCCGGATTACTGGAAGTTCTTGACTTCTGAACACAATCCAGTCCAGTGGGTCTCGAAACTTGAATATATATGCCTACGTATTAACTTCTAAAGAAAAACTATTCTTTTCACTACATCTGTATCTTTGGGGTAAATACCCAATAGTACAATTGCAGGGTCATAGGGAAGCTCTATTTTTAATTTCTTAAGGAATCTCCACATTGTTTTCCAAAGTGGCTGTACCAACTTGCTTTCCTACCAACAATGTAAGAGGGTTCCCCTTTCTCCACATCCTCTCCAAAACTTGTTTTTTCAAGTCTTGTTAATTTTGGCCATTCTAACTGGTGTAAGGTGGTATCTCAATGTGGTTTTGATTTGAATCTCCCTGATGGCTAATGATGATGAACATTTTTTTCATGTCTGTTAGCCATTTGTATGTCTTCTTTGGAGAAGTGTCTGTTCATGTCTTCTGCCCATTTTTTGATGTGATTATCTGTTTTGTGTGTGTTGATTTCGAGGAGTTCTTTATAGATCTTGGATATCACCCCTTTGTCTGTAGTGTCATTTGCAAATATCTTCTCTCATTCCATTGGTTGGAAAGAACCAAGATGCCCTTCAACAGACGAATGGATAAAGAAGATATTGTCCATATATACTATGGAGTATTATGCTTCCATCAGAATGGATTAATATTCAACTTTTGTATCAACACAGACGGTACTGAATGAGATTATGCTAAGTGAAATAAGTCAAGCAGAGAAAGTCAATTATCATATGGTTTCGCTTACTTGTGGAGCATAAGGAATAACGTGGAGTACATGGGAGATGGAGAGGAGAAGGGAGTTAGGGGAAATTGGAGGGGGAGATGAACCATGAGAGACTGTGGACTCTGAGAAACAAACTGAGGGTTTTGGAGGGGAGGGGGGCAGGGGGTTGAGTGAGCCTGGTGGTGGGTATTAAGGAGGGCATGTATTGCATGGAGCACTGGGTGTGGTGCATAAACAATGAATTCTGGAACACTGAAAAGAAATTTTTTAAAAAAGTTAAAAATAGAAATAAAAAAGAAAAACTATTCTTGTACTACCAAGGATCGAGTTAAATAATTTTTTAAAAAGATTTTATTTATTGATTTGAGAGAAAGAGAGTATGAGAGAGAGCACAGGTGCAGGGGAGAGACAGAGAGAGAGGGAGAAGCAGATGCCCCACTGAGCAGGGAGCCTGGAGCGATCCCAGGATCCTGAGATCATGAACTGAGCTGAAGGTTGATGCTTAACCAACTGAGCCACCCAGACACTCCGAGTTAAATCATTTTTATTATGTTACTTAGATATATCTATAAACAAAAAAATCATAAAATCATGTTTATAGCTCTTATACAACCATAAATCCTAACAGATATACAAATTAAACAGAAGTCCATAAAAACCACTGAAATTCCAATTAATAACAATTTAATGGGACAACTAATAGCACTTGGCTAAAACTAAATTTCTACTTTCTTATGAATATTTTATTGATTGGTAAATTTGAATTAAGCATCCTGAATTATGTTTGCTCAGTTCTCCTCCACTTTCTTTTTTTGTTTGAATACTGTGAGAATCCATTCATATAGTGGACTCTGATGTCACTGGATTTTACTTGGCAAAAAATGCATTATTGCCTCTGAGGTGAACTCCTGTTCTTTTTTCATTAGCCCTCAAGAAAGTGGTATTATTTGAAGGTAGCTGATGTGTGAACACAAATACACAGGGGCCATGAAATAAATATGTCTTAGTTATGAAGTGACTATCTGGTTGCTTATGGTATTTGCCTTCAGAAAGGCAAATTTTTTTTTTATCTTCAGAAAAAAACACAAAATTAGAAAATTTCCATAGAAAACACCAGGAAGGGGTTGTAGATTTCGGGCTGAGAAACACCCAGATTATAGACAAATTTAAGCTGCCAGTGCCCTCTTTTCCTCTGGGCTCTACCCTCTTTCCTACAGGACCTTCTGAGGAGAAGGGTGGGGGACGGAGCCTAGAAAACCAGTTTAGAGCTTACTAAGCAAAAGCAAATGTGTACTTGTTGGAGTTCTATTTATAATCTTTTGATTCCTCCCAGTAAAACTCTCATGTTTTAACAGTGAGCCTAATTGTTTTTGATCTATTATCAGTGCTCTAATTTCTTAAAGAAGAATAGGGAAGTAGCAGGAAGAAAGCTTTCCTTCCCTCATTTCCACCCAAAACTTTCTGTGACCCCTGGAACTTTTGTTTTAACAACCTCTCAGCACTTAAACCTCTTTACAGAGCCTTGCTTTCCCCTGAAGTTCTACTGAAGCAGTTCTTCTCTGAGGAGCCCTCTTGCAGCCCTCTCCGGGTTGGAGTCCCTCCTCCCCTTTCTCCTTTTGAAGCATCTGTTTCACTGAAGCCCGTGCCATCTGCCATCTGCCATATGACCTAACCATTTTATTCTTTGCTACTCCCGGAACTTCTATATAAACCTCTTGGTCACTGAAGACTTGGCACGTGCTCACAGTCCTCATCTCCATTCCAGATACTTCCATCGTCCTGGGTGACTTCCATATCTACTTCTGCGTATGAACCGTGCAACATCTATTCCAGGCTTCCTAATTCCTTGAACGTGTATGTCCATGGACCTTCACCCCACACCGTTTCAGCACCTCGCTTTCATGGCTCCACTTATGTATATTTCCCTAATAAAACTGGCTTAAACAAGGCTTTCTTTTTAGCACAGTGAGGACACATAATAGTCGTCACTTAGTAAATGTTAGCTGTTATTATTGCACTAATTTATTTCCATAGGGTTGGAGGTTGGTGGAAATAGGGCAGTAAAATTTCCATTTCTATAGATTTTACTGGGAATGTGGGAGATTCTGACACACTAGAGTGGGAGCATGGTTGGGGAGGGTCTGAGAAGGCCCAGTGGTGTGAGCAGCTCCCTCCCTGACAGGAGTTTCAGGTAAACCCACAGATGAGCTTATATAAACACACTAACTTTAATTAAAAATAGATGAGTTGAAAAGTTCACCCATAACTTTATGAAACGGCATACACAATATAAAATTTTGAATTAGGCCTGCCTCTTTTCCAATAATGTTACAAACCATACAGCTAAGCCTCTGGCTACTCATTTGACCATTGACAAGGCAAGCAGAAGAGTGACAGAACTAATATTTATTGATCATTTACCATGTGTTAGGTCCTGTCTTAGGTAATGTACATTTTCCACTTAATTTTATTTATTATGTTAGTCACCATCCATTTCATTTTAAATTTATGTTTTCTCATGTATAAAAAACAAGAGTTCTAAGTTTCAAAATTCTAATTTGAACTCTTATAATAATGTAAATCACTTGGAGAAATGAACCTCATTGACCTTTAGGAAAATGAGCAAGCTCTTTTTTTCTTAAAGATGTATTTATTTATTTTAGAGATATAGAAAGAGAGAGAGTAAGTGTGTGTGAAAGTGAGTGCAAGGGCAGAGGGAGAGGGAGAGAAGCAGACTCCCCACTGAGCTGGGAGCCTGACATGGGGCTCAACCCTGAGATCATGACCTGAGCTGAAATCAGGAGTTGAATGCTTGACCAACAAAGCCACCCAGGTACCCTGTGCAAGCTCTTATTTTTTTTTTTTTTAGTAACGTATAATGTATTATTTGCATCAGGGATACAGGTCTATGATTCATCAGTCTTACACAATTCACAGCACTCACCATAGCACATACTCTCCCCAGTGTCCATAACCCAGCCACCCTATTCCTCTCCTCCCCAACCCCAGCAACCCTCAGTTTGTTTTGTGAGATTAAGAGTCTCTTATGGTTTGTCTCCCTCCTGATCCCATCTTGTTTCATTTTTCCCTCTCTTACCCCCACAACCTCCTGCCCTGCCTCTCAAATTCCTCATATCAGAGAGATCATATGATAATTGTCTTTCTCTGATTGACTTACTTTGCTTAAGCTCTTATTTCTGAAAACAACTTACATTTCTACATTTTTATATGCCTTATAAAAATAGAACTGTTGTACTTCACTGTAAAATTTCCTTGTACTACTTCAAAAAGCTTTTTTCATTTTAGCCTATAATCGTTTTGTGACTTACTAGCAAATGTAATGCATAGGAAAGCATGTGGTTCCTACATGTATTGTTAGAATTGGTATATAACTTTAAGTCAAATTTAATCTACAGAAAAAATGTATTGAATGAGCAGGTATGATTAATGATGGGATGTAAATGAACTATGGCAAAAAAAATTACTCCATTGTTAGAATGATTTCTAGAAATTTAACTGTTGAGAATAAAAATGTATTTATTGGCAAAGGAGGAAAAATTAGCCATTCAAGCCAGTTAGTAGAAAATGCTACTTAATGATTCTGACATAAAAGTGTCTAAAAAGTTCCAAGGAGAAGAAAACATGTTCTGATCTATCTATTTTACTCCAAGTAACCTCTACACTATCTTACTGTATCTTACTCCTTATAAATTGCTTTGGAAGACTTGTCCAGTGAAGGGAATGGAAGAGAAATAGTGAAATTGGTAGAGAAGGACTAACTATTTAAGGAAAATGAACAAATGAAGAGGAATAAGTGAAATTGGTAGAGAAGGACTAACTATTTAAGGAAAATGAACAAATGAGTGGAGGAGATTTTTCTTTTTCTTTTTTTTTTAATTTGAGAGAGAGAAAGCACATGCATGTGCAATGGGGGGTGGGGAAGGGGCAAAGATAGATCTTTTTTTTCAGATTTATTTATTTTTAGAGACACACAGAGAGAGAGAGTGAGATTAAGCATGAGCAGGAGGGGCAGAGGGAGAAGGACAGGGCATCCCAAGCAGACTCTGTGCTGAGTGTGAGCCCATTGAGGGGTTTCATCTCACAACCCTGAGATGATGACCTGATCTGAAACCAAAATGCTTAACCCACTCTGCCACCCAGGCACCCTAAAGGGATAGAGAGAATCTTAAGCAGGCTCCATGCCTAGTATAGAGCCCAAGGCAGGGTTCAGTCTTACGACCCTGAGATCATGACCTGAGTGGAAATCAAGAATCCATTGCTCAACCAGCTGAGCCACCCAGGTGCCTCTGGAAGAGATTTTTCAATCTTGTGGGTTTATTTCTGGACTCTATGTTCCATTGATCTATGTGGCTATTTTTTGTGCCACTACCATACTGTTTTGATTACTACAGTTTTCTAGTATATCTTGAAATCTTGAATTGTGATATCTCCAGCTTTGTTCTTCTTTCTCAGGATTGCTTTGGCTATTCAGGGTCTCTTGTGGTTCCACAGAATCTTTAGAATTGTTTGTTCTAATTCTGTGAAAAATACTGTTATATTGGTAGGGATTGCATTGAGTCTATAGTTTGCTTTGGGTAGTATGGATATTTTAACAACATTAATTTTAACAATCCATGAGCATGGAGTATCTTTTCGATGTCCTCAATCTCATTCATCACTGTTTTTTTTTCTTTTATTGTTGTTTTCTAGTTTTGTTGTTATTTGTTTCTTTTTCTAACACATAATGTATTATCCGCCCCAAGGGTACAGGTCTGTGATTCATCAGTCTTACACAATTCACAGCACTCACCATAGCATATATCCTCCCCAGTGTCCATAACCCAACCACCCTATCCCTCCTCCCACCTCCCAGCAACCCTCAGTTTGTTTTGTGAGATTAAGACTCTCTTATGGTTTGTCTCCCTCTCAATCCCATCTGTTTTCTAGTTTTCAGAGTACAAGTCTTGTATCTCTTTAGTTAAGTTTATTCCTAAGTATTTTATTCTTTATTTATGGTGCAACTGTAAATGGGTAAATGGGATTGTTTTCTTAATTTCTCTTTCTGCTATTTCATTATTAGTGATAGAAAAACAACCAATTTCTGGGTGTTAATTTGATATCCAGCAATTTTACTGAATTTGTTTATTACTTATAATAGTGTTTTTTTGCTTTGTTTTGGTGTGGAGCCTTTGGAATTTTCTATGTATAGTATCATGTCATCTGTAAATAATGACAGTTTAATTTCTTCCCTGCCAATATGGATGCCTTTTGTTTCTTTTTCTTGGTGATTGCCATGGCTAGGACTTTACAGTACTATGTCGAATAAAAGTGGCAAGAGTGGACATCCCTGTCTTGTTCCTCATCTTAGAAGAAAAACTATCAGCTTTTTGACATTACTTTCCCTCCCTCCTCCTTTTTTTACAATCATATTTTTTTGACATTCCCTTTTTGGATGATAACTTGGCAATTCTGTTTCCAGGAATCTATGTTATAAACAATTGCAATTCAAAGATTATAATCTCACAATAACATTCATTGTAGCATGTCTTATAATAATAGTGAAAATTTGGAAACAACTTAAGTGGTGAACAATTCTTTTTTTAAAAGATTTTTAAATTTATTTGACAGAGAGACACACAGTGAACAGAAGCAGAGGGAGTGGGAGAGGGAGAAGCAGGCTTTCTGCTGAGCAGGGAGCCCGATGCGGGTCTCCATCCCAGGACCCTGAGATCATGAACCCAGCTGAAGGCAGCCGCTTAACGACTGAGCCACCCAGGTGCCCCTGAACCATTCTTTTTTTTTTTTCTTTATTTATTTGACAGACAGAGATCACAAGTAGACAGAGTAGCAGGCAGAGAGAGGGGGGAAAGCAGGCTTCCTGAGCCCCAATATGGGGCTCAATCCCAGGACCCTGAGATCATGACCTGAGCCATCCAGGCACCCACCTCCCCCCACCCCCAAACTATTCTTAAGTAAGCCAAAGAAACATTAAATAAACTCCACAAATATGTTTTCTTTATATTATTTCTCCACATTTGTAGGCTTTATTCAGCAATTATTGACTACTCATTGTACGTCAGAAACTGTTCTATGTGTTTGGGGTGTAGTGATGAACTAGACCGACAAAGTCCTTATTTCTTAGGGGATATGTTTTAGTAGGAGTCAGGCATTAAACAGATAAACAAGATAATTTATAATATTCCCTAATTACATTTCCCTCTCTGGTCTCATCTCCTGTTTTCTTCCATTTCTCACTCCCTCTCTCCTTCACTCACTGCATTACAGTGAGCTATAATCATTTCAGCAACGTTGGTGTTCTTGATGTTTCCAAACACATACTAGGCAAGCTCTCAAAGCATTTACATAAAGCTACTCCTCTAGGTTTTGATGCATTTTGTACCAACTACTTTAGTAAATATGACAAACATGAAGGACCTCAGCTTCTTCAACTCATGAGACTCATCTTCTAAAAAAATGCATGTATATCCTCTTATAGAACATTATCACACCCAGGAAAATCAGTAAATGACCAAAAAAATACCATTAAAGAAATGTTGGTGATAAAGATATTAGGTTTAAAAATTTTAGCAATTTGACTTAGGATCCAAAAAGTGTATGCATATTGGGAATTCTATGAAAAGACCCCCATGCTCTTCACAATTATTACTGCATCCCAGAAGAATAATTCTGCATTGTTACAGTGTATTCCCTGCTAAATATAAACCACTGTTTCATAATTCTAAAGAAATTAGATGGTAACTCACATAAATGGATGGGGTTTATAAACTTCTTCTTACTCAAAATAAAATAAAATAAAATATGACTTACATCAAATTATAAAGAAATATTATCAGAATTTTGACCAGATAAAGAAGCCAGACCACCATGTTAACCCTCACTGGCTGCCTCAGAGTGAAGAACTGGCATGTCATGTACAAGGAAGAGGAGATGTGAGCAGAATCCTGGCTCTACCTCCACCTGCCTTATAGTGTGAGAGTGGACAAAAGCCCTCAGCTTTCCTGGGGTTTGTTTCCTCAGTTGTAGAAATGAGGGGAGCATGCTAGATGGCTTGTAAGAGAT
Source organism: Mellivora capensis (assembly GCA_004024625.1). Classification (NCBI taxonomy): domain Eukaryota; kingdom Metazoa; phylum Chordata; class Mammalia; order Carnivora; family Mustelidae; genus Mellivora; species Mellivora capensis. The sequence goes on from PISX010016141.1 coordinate 14,203, forward strand.
CTTTCAACTAAAAGGATCTAGGTCAGCTTGAAATTCCCATTTTTGAGCAGACATTTAGGGTGGCGAAAGAAATGGATTAAAAATGGTGGGTGAAGTGGGGCTCTTGGGTAGCTCAGTCAGTTAAGCGTCTGACTACTGATTTCAGCTTAGGTCATGATCTCAGGGTTGTGAGGTCTGGCCCTATGTTGGTCTCTGCTGGGCATGGGGCCTGCTCGAGATGCTATCTCCCTTTGCCTCTCTCCCTTACCCTCTCTCTCAAATAAAAAAAAATAAATCTTAAAAAAATTTCATTGTCTGATGCTTCATTTGCTTACCTGTTAGCAGTATCAGCCAATAGATCAAAGTATCTGGCAAAGATTTTTTTTTATAAAATAGAGGCCCTGCCAAGTTTGGGTAGAAAAACAACAAACCACATGTCACACCAGCAGTCAGGACTTCCTGCCTCCGAATTTTAACAGCCATCAGCCCGGTCAGGAGATGCACATTCAGGCCATTCAGCAAGATAAGTGAGTGCATGCTGATTAAGAATATGTTTCCAGGGACGCCTGGGTGGCTCAGTTGGTTGGACGACTGCCTTTGGCTCAGGTCATGATCCCGGAGACCCGAGATCCAGTCCCGCATCAGGCTCCCAGCTCCACGGGGAGTCTGATTCTCCCTCTGACCTTCTCCTTGCTCATGCTCTCTCACTGCCTCTCTCTCAAATAAATAAATAAAATCTTAAAAAAAAAAAAAAGAATATGTTTCCAGGGGCGCCTGGATGGCTCAGTGGGTTAAAGCCTCTGCCTTCAGCTCAGGTCATGATCCCAGGGTTCTGGGATCAAGCCCTGCATCTCATCGGGCTCTCTGCTCAGCAGGGAGCCTGCTTCCCTTCCTCTCTCTGCCTGCCTCTCTGCCTACTTGTGATCTCTGTCAAATAAATAAATTAAAAAAAAAAAGAATATGTTTCCAGGTGCTTGCTGTAGCAGCACATATACTGGAATTTGAAAGAATCAGTTTTCTGAAATCTTCCCAGGAAATCCATGTGAATGGAACTGGTTCTGAGAGAAAGGATGCAAGACAGTTAAGTGCAGGGTGGGATTCTACTTTTTCTTTACAAAACAGAAAAATGACTGAAAGGCCAGTAGCTTTTCGCTTTTTGTACCCTAAAAAGAATACACATATCACCTCCTCTGGAATCTAACACATTGGTTTCATTCTCAAAATGAATCATTTTATTTTCCTCAAATGCTGCCATAAATTGTTAACCTTAAGCATGTGATAGTCACATGATTTCTTCAGTAAGCCCAGGACTTCCACAAACTTCTCTGGAGCTTATAGCCAGAGTAGTCCAGGAAGTCAATTATTAAAGCCCTTTACACAGCCATACATTCCTTTGATGTTTGGGTTATCGAACACAGACACACTGAATAACTTGTCCATTTCTGTTTCTGAAAGTGTTAGCTGTGTTTCCTTTTCTTCTTTTTTTTCTATTTTATCTTACTTTTACTTTACTTCATTTCACTTTATTTTATTTTATTTTCATCATGAGAAGTGTACTTTTTAATCCTCATCCCCGCCCCCCCCCACCTCCTTTCTGGTAACCATCAGTTTGTTCTCAATAGTTAAGAGTCTGTTTCTTGGTTCATCTCTCATTTATTTCTTAAATTCCACATATGGGAGAGATCATATGGTATTTGTCCTTGACTGACTTATTTTGCTTAGCATTACACTTTCTAGCTCCATCCATGTCATTGCAAATGGCAAGGCTTCATTTTTTCCCCCACAAACTAAAGTTATTTTTAAGAGTGTAAGGCACATAGTTGTTCACTTGCATGAGGCATCTAAGTTCACTTCATTCTGAGCATGACTGATTAATTCATGTTCTGAATGGATACAGAGCAGGATATTATGAGTTTCCTTGTCTTTCACTGAGCTATGATTTATACTTTCCTGACAAGTTTATTTGAAAAGTGATTGGATAATTTCATCCTATATTTAAGCATTATTGGAGGTAATAAATCATACTTGGAAAGACACTTAGGGTACTGGAGAAGTTTCTTCACAAAGTGACAACATTCACTTTTAAGGGGCTTTATCCAGTGCAGTGGTGATCCTGAAGAAGGGAATAATCCCTACTCATTCATAGAGTTTTTTTTCTCTTTCATAAAGAAACCTTTTTAGGGGCATGTGTGTGGCTCAGTTGGTTAAGCATCTGCCTTCACCTCAGGTCATGATCCCAGAATCCTGGGATCGAGTCCTGTGTTGGGCTCCTTGCTCAGTGGGGAGCTTACTTCTCCCTCTGCCTGACACTATACCTTCTTGTGTACTCCCTCTCTCTCTATCAAATAAATAAAATATTTTTTAAAAAAAGAAGGCTTTTAAAAGAATTTTAATTGATTACCCAATGTCACATTTCAAATTACCCAAGTGACTGTAGCTATAGAAGGACCTCATCTTCATTCTTTAACTTTTTGTTTTCTGGTTTCTTTTTTTACTTTTTAAAGATTTTACTTGAGAGAGAGAGGAGGGGCAGAGGGAGAGGGAAAGAATCTCAAGCAGACTCTCTGCTGAGTGGAGAGCCCCATGTGGGGCTTGATCTCAAGACCCTAAGATCATAACCTGAGCTGAAATCAAGAGTTGGATGCTTGGGGCACCTGGGTGGCTCAGCGGGTTAAGCCTCTGCCTTTGGCTCAGGTCATGATCCCAGTGTCCTGAGATCGAGCCCCGCATCAGGCTCTCTGCTCAGCGAGGAGCCTGCCTCTCCCTCTCTATCTGCCTGCCTCTTTGCCTACTTCTGCCTACTTGTGATTTCTCTCTGTGTCAAATAAATAAATAAATAAAATTTATTAAAAAAAAGAGTTGGATGCTTAACCAACTGATCGACCCTGTTTTGTTTTTTTAAAGTTTTTATTTAAGTTCCAGTTAGTTAACACGCAGTGTAATATTAGTTTCAGGTATATAATATAGTGAACCAACAATTCCATACATTATCTGCTGCTGTTATCATAACGAGTGCACAAGAAAATCCTATTGCCCCACTCCCCACAGACACCCTCCCCGCCCCCTATCAGTTTGTTCTCTAGAGTTAAAAGTCTATTTCTTGGCTTACTTCTTTCTCTCTTTCTCTTTTTTCCCTTGCTTATTTGTTTTTTCCTTGAATTCCACATATGAGTGAAATCATATGGTATTTGTCTTCCTCTGACTTATTTTCACTTAGCATAATACTTTCTAGCTCCATCCATGTTGTTGCAAATAATAAGATTGCATTCTTTTGATGGCTGAATAATATTCCATTGTACGTATATACCACATCTTTGTCCTTTTATCTATTGACAGACACTTGGACTGCTTCCATAATTTGGATATTTTAAGTAATGCTGCAATAAATATAGGGATGCATGTATCCCTTTGAATTAGTATTTTGGTGTTCTTTGGGGAAATGTCCAGTGGTGTGATTCCTGGATTGTAAAGCAGTTCTCATTTTAACTTTTTGAGGAAATTTCATACTGTTTCCCAAAGTGGCTGCACCAGTTTGCATTCTCACCAACAGTGCAAAATGTTCCTCTTTTTCCACATCCTCACCAACATCTGTTGTTTCCTGAGTTGTTAATTTTGGCCATTCTGGCAGGTGTGTGGTGATATCTCATTGTGGTTTTGCTTTGTATTTCCCTGATCCCTAGTCATGCTAAGCTTTTTTTCATGAGTTTGGTAGCCATTTGCATGTCTTCTTTGGAGAAATGTCTGTTCATGTCTCCCGCCCATTTCTTAACTGGATTCTGTACTTTGTGTGTGTTGCTTTTGATGAGTTCTTTATAGATTCTAGACATTAACCCTTTAGATGATGTCATTTGCAGATATCTTCTCTCATTCTATCAGTTGCCTTTTAGTTTTGTTGATTGTTTCCTTCACTCTACAGAAGCGTTTTATTTTGATGAAGTCCTAAAAGTTCATTTTTGCTTTTGTTTCCCTTGCCTCTGGAGACATGTCTAGTAAGAAATTGCTTTGGTTGAGGTCAAAGAGGTTGCTGCATATTTTCTCCTCTAGGATTTTGATAGTTTCCTGTCTTAAATTTATGTCTTTCATCCATTTTGCACTTACTTTGTGTATGGTATAAGAAAGCAGTCTAGTTTCATTCTTCTGCATGTTTCTATCCAATTTAACATTTTAACAATATTTGTTCTTCCAATCCATGAGCATGGGATGTTTTTCCATTTCTTTGTGTCTTCTTCAGTTTCTTTCATAAGTGTTCTATAGTTTTCTGAGTAGAGATACTTGGCCTCTTTGGTTAGGTTTATTTCTAGGTATCTTATGGTTTTTTATGCAGTCATAAATGGGATTGACTCCTTGATTTCTCCTTCTGCTACTTCATTATTAGTGTATAGCTATGCAACAGATTTCTGTACATTGATTTTATATCCTGCCACTTTGCTGAATTCATCAGTTCTAGCAATTTTTTAGTGGAGTCTTACAGATTTTCCACATAGAATATCATGTTGTCTGCAGAGAGTAAAAGTTTAACTTCTTCCTTGTTGCTTTGATTGTCTTTAATTTCTTTTTGTTATCTGATTGCTAAGGCTAGGACTTCTAGTACTATGTTGAACAATAGTGGTGACTGTGGACATCTGTGTATGTTCCTGACCTTAGGGGAAAGGCTCTCAGTTTTTGCCCATTGAGAATGATATTAGCTGTGGACCTTTCATATATGGCCTTTATGATGTTGAGGTTTGAGGTATGTTCCTTCTATCCCTACTCTCTTGAGGGTTTCTTTCAAGAAAGGATGATGTGTCCCAGAAGTTTGGACCCATAACCAGCAAAGAAGTTGAATCAGTAATCAAAAATCTCCCAACAAACAAGAGTCCAGAGCCAGATGGCTCCCAGAGGAGCCATTTTGTCAAATGCTTTTTGTGCATGTATTGAGAGGATCATATGGTTCTTATCTTTTATTAATGTGGAGTATCACATTGATTGATTTGCAGATATCGAACCACTCCTACAGCCCAGGAATAAATTCCATTTGATCATGGTGAATAATCCTTTTAATGTACTGTTGAATTTGATTAGTTAATGTCTTATTGAGAATTTTTGCATCCATGTTCCTCAGGGATTTTGGTCTGTAATTCTCCTTTTTAGTGAGGTCCTTAGTTTTGGAATTAAGGTAATGCTGGCCTCGTAGAATGAGTTTGGAAGTTTTCCTTCTATTTCTATTTTTTTGTTACAGCCTCAGAAGAATAGGTATTAATTCTTCTTTAGGTTTTGGTAGTTTATATGTTTCTAGGAATTTTTCCATTTCTTCCAGATTGCCTAATTTGTTAGTGTAAGAATATTCTCTTATATTGTTTGTATTTCTGTGGTGTTGGTTGTGATCTCACCTCTCTTATTCTGATTTTATTTATTTGGGTCCTTTCTCTTTACTTTTTGATAAGTCTGGCTACGGGTTTATCAAGTTGATTTATTCTTTCAAAGAACTAGCTGTTGGTATCATTGATCTGTTCTACTGGTTTTTTTGATTCCTGTATCTTTTACTTCTTCTCTAATCTTAATTATTCCCTTCTTCTGCTGTTTCTAGGCCTTATTTGCTGTTATTTTTTTCCAACTCCTTTGGGTGTAAGGTTAGATTGTGATTTGAGACTTTTCTTGCTTTTTGAGGAATGCCTGTGTTGCTATATACTTCCCTCTTTTTACTGTGTCCCAGAAGTTTGGACTGTTGTATTTGTTAAGATATGCCTAAAAGGCGGCGGGGGGGAATGCCTGATTGAAGAAAAGAGAAAAGGAGAAGGAGCAAAAACCAGACAGTGGCCATTGCTGCTATAAACATTGGGATACAGATGGCCCTTCTTTTCACTACATCTGTATCTTTGGGGTAAATACCAAGTAGTGCAATTGCAGGGTCATAGGGAAGCTCTATTTTTAATTTCTTAAGGAATCTCCACACTGTTCTCCAAAGTGGCTGCACCAACTTGCATTCCCACCAACAGTGGAAGAGGGTTCCCCTTTCTCCACATCCTCTCCAACACATGTTGTTTCCTGTCTTGCTAATTTTGGCCATTCTAACAGGTGTGAGGTGGTATCTCAATGTGGTTTTAATTTGAATCTCCCTGATGGCTAGTGATGATGAACATTTTTTCATGTGTCTGATAGCCATTTGTATGTCTTCATTGGAGAAGTCTCTGTTCTTGTCTTCTGCCCATTTTTTGACATGATTATCTGTTTTGTGTGTGTTGAGTTTGAGAAGTTCTTTATAGATCCTGGATATCAACCTTTTGTCTGTACTGTCATTTGGAAATATATTCTCCCATTCTGTGGGTTGCCTCTTTGTTTTGTTGACTGTTTCCTCTGCTGTGCAGAAGCTTTTGATCTTGATGAAGTCCCAAAAGTTCATTTTCGCTTTTGTTTCCTTTGCCTTTGGTGACATATCTTGAAAGAAGTTGCTGTGGCTGATATCGAAGAGGTTACAGAGGGAAAACTTCCAGACTATTTCTATGAAGCCAGCATTACCCTGATCCCCAAACCAGGCAAAGACTCCACCAAAAAGGAGAATTTCAGACCAATATCACTGATGAATATGGATGCTAAGATTCTCAACAAGATCCTAGCAAACAGGATCCAACAGCACATTAAAAAGATTATCCAGGGACGCCTGGGTGGCTCAGTTGCTTGGACGACTGCCTTCAGCTCAGGTCATGGTCCCGGAGACCCGGGATCGAGTCCCGCATCGGGCTCCCAGCTCCACGGGGAGTCTGCTTCTCCCTCTGACCTTCACCTCGCTCATGCTCTCTCACTGCCTCTCTCTCAAATAAATAAATAAAATCTTAAAAAAAAATTAAAAAAAAATAAAAATAAAAAGATTATCCACCATGACCAGTTGGGATTCATCCCTGGGTTACAAGAATGGTTCAACATTCGCAAACCAATCAATGTGATAGAACAAATCAATAAGAGAAGAGAGAAAAACCACATGGTCCTCTCAGTTGATGCAGAAAAAGCATTTGACAAAATCCAGCATCCGTTCCTGATTAAAACGCTTCAAAGTATAGGGATAGAGGGAACATTCCTGAACTTCATAAAATCTATCTATGAAAGACCCACAGCAAATATCATCCTCAATGGGAAAAAGCTCACGGACTTCCTGTTGAGATCAGGAACATGACAAGGATGCCCACTCTCACCACTCTTTTTCAACATAGTATTAGAAGTCCTAGCAACGGCAATCAGACTACAAAGAGAAATAAAAGGTATCCAAATTGGCAAGGAAGAAGTCAAACTCTCTCTCTTCGGAGATTACATGATTCTTTATATGGGAAACCCAAAAGACTCCACCCCCAAACTACTAGAACTCATACAGCAATTCAGTAACGTGGAAGGATACAAAATCAATGTACAGAAATCAGTGGCTTTTTTATACACTAACAATGGAAATACAGAAAGGGAAATTAGAGAATCGATTCCATTTACTATAGCACCAAGAATCGATTCCATTTACTGTAGCACCAAGAACCTAGTAAGATACCTGGGAATAAATAGTAAGATACCTGGGAATAAACCTAACCAAAGAGGTAAAGGATCTGTACTCAAGGAACTACAGAACACTCATGAAAGAAATTGAAGAAGACATAAAGAGATGGAAGACCATTCCATGGTCTTGGATCAGAAGAATAAACATTGTTAAAATGTCTATACTACCTAGAGCAATCTATACTTTTAATGCCATTCCGATCAAAATTCTACCAGTATTTTTCAAAGAACTGGAGCAAATAATCCTAAAACTTGTATGGAATCAGAAGAGACCCCGAATTGCTAAGGAAATGTTGAAAAACAAAAATAAAACTGGCGGCATCACATTACCTGATTTCAAGCTTTACTACAAAGCTGTGATCACCAAGACAGCATGGTACTGGCATAAAAACAGACACACAGACCAGTGGAGCAGAGTAGAGAGCCCAGATATGGACCCTCAACTCTATGGTCAAATAATCTTCGACAAAGCAGGAAAAAATATACAATGGAAAAAAGACAGTCTCTTCAATAAATGGTGCTGGGAAAATTGGACAGCTATATGTAGAAGAATGAAACTCGACCATTCTCTTGCACCATACACAAAGATAAGCTCAAAATGGATAAAAGACCTCAATGTGAGACAGGAATCCATCAGAATCCTAGAGGAGAACATAGGCAGTAACCTCTTCGATATTTTTACAGTTTCTTCTAGGCTTTTTGTTTCCTGCTTGGTTTCTCTTACTCTCTTTTTTTAAGCATACTTTTTTTTTTTTTAAGATTTTATTTGTTTGTCAGGGACAGAGGATAGAGAGAGCACAAGCAGGGGAAGCAGCAGGCAGAGGGCAAGGGAGAAGCAGGCTCCCCACTGAGCAAGGAGTTACTTGTGGGGCTCCATCCCAGAACCCTGGGATCATGACCTCAGCCGAAGGCAGATACTCAACCTACTGAGTCACCCAGGCATCTCTCTTTCTCTCTTTAAATAAAATTGTAGTCACACTACATATAGTTTGATGTCCTACTTTTCTCTTTTAATGTTATAATGTAAGAATTATCATTTCTTTTTTTTTAAGGATTTTATTTGGCAGAAAGACACACTGAGAGAGGGAACACAAGCAGGGGGAGTGGGAGAGGGAGAAGCCGGCTTCCCTCTGAGGAAGGAACCAAATGTGGGGCTTGATCCCAGGACCCTGGGATCATGATCTGAGCCAAAGGCAGATGCTTAACGACTGAGCCACCCTGGGGCCCCTGCATTTATATTTCATGTAATATTCTTCACAAACATAGTTTTTAATGACTCTGAAATATTCTATTTATGAGTAGACTTATCCAATCATTCCTGTATTTTAAGACATTTGGGATGTTTCCAAACTTGCACTTTAATACATATTGTTGTGATCAATATCTATGCTGATTTACAGAGGAAAGGTGTATTTTATCACAAACCCTTAAATCATAAAGACTGTAGGTAAAAGTAAAATACCATTTCCTTATCCATATGTAGCTAATCAGTAATTAGAGCCTAATTACACCCAATCTAGAAACATATGTATTAGTTTTTAAGTTTTCAGAAATCTAGTTTTTGTTAATTGAAAAATTCTAAGTCTAGCAGAAAAGTTATTTAAAGGATTATGTTGATGGATTCTTAGGTAAAACAAGATGTATCCTGAATGTCACAGGCTTTAGTGACCTCTGATACCAAATTTCAAGCTTCCATTCACTTTTTAGAAAGAATTATAGGCCTTTCTGGGTCCTGCTATTGAAATACTACCCTGAAGTTTTAGAGGTACTACTTACTAATATCTTTCAATCAGAACTGGTAATCAGTTGCTGCTGTTCTTGTCCCAGTAGTTCCGCTCTTGTGCTATTCTGGAATTTCACCTGTTATTGGTGGTTACCACCATGATCATCATTTGTAAGCTGAAAATCCACTGTGTCAGATAATCAGTGAAATCAGATTGTCATTAGTAAAAACATAATGGTACTATTGTCTCTGGTAAAGCTGCAAATCAGTGCTTGTAGCTCTTGGTAATAAAGAGAACTCTTTTCTGAGGCAAGGTGGAAATCCATAAGTAATACAGTGATTAGCAATATAGATCTTTTCATTTCTGCCTTGACCGGTCAAACCAGAATATCACAGCTCAGTCCCCAAAGTCTTGAGAATGTGCCATTCTGGCAGAGCTGTTGTCCAAATTCCCATGGGCTTCATTTGTTTTGAGTCGTAACAGTTGGTATGAAGCTCCACTGTTGGCACCTAGACTACAGATCTTAGGCTCTAAGATCTAGCTGAGGTGTGAGGTCTGATTGAGCTGCCTGCTTCCTGTGTCATCATTGTTGCTGCTTCAGTGATCACCTTTGCGTAGAGCTCAGCCAATTTGGCCAGTGTGCTTTTTGTGGGTGCAAAAGGGAATACATCCTCTGGTATGGGTTGAACTGTGTGCACCCTAAAAAAGATATGTTGAGCCTCCCATATCTCAGACTGTGACCTTATTTTAAAATAGGTCTTTACAGAAGTAATTAAGTTAAAATGACGCCATTAGCATAATGCCCAATATCTAATATGACTAATGTCATATAAAGGGGAAATTTGGACACAGAAGAAGATATGCACAGAGGAAGATGATGTGAAATGGCCCTTTGGTGTGATGTGGCTACCAGAAGCTTGGAGAGAAGCACAGAACAGATCTTTCCCTGGCATCTTCAGAGGGAACATGGCCCTGCTGACACTTTGGTTTCAGACTTCTGGCCTCCAGAACTGTGAGACCATAAATTCCTGTTTTTCTATGTACTCAGATTGTGATACTTCATTACAGCAGCCATAGGAAACTCCTCCCTGCTGTTATGCTTAATCAAGTGTCTGATAATACCAGAATATTTGCGGCCTCACAAGGTTTCTCAATTCATATGAACATGTAGTCACTTTCTTCCAGAGTGTCCAAGTGCTTCCAGATTGGCTGGGCTAGTGTAGTTTCTGATATCAGCTGTGTGTCATTGACCCTGGAGCCAACATTGCCTTTTGAATGCTATTACTGGATCTGACTCACTGGATCTGGCTCACTTCCCCTGCTTTTCCTTCCTGACATCATTATTCCTGTTGGGACTCTCCCAGCCCGTCACACATTATATTTGTTAAAAATTAATAATATGCAGGATTCAATTTTTACCACCTGCTTTCTGTCTCCCAGGAGGGTTTCCAGGCCTTATGCCAATCAGTGGAGGCAAGAGGATGCATGTGGGCTAGTGTATTATCAAAATCACTGGCAAGAGGAGCTCAAGCCCTCATGGATCTGATCTGTTTAACTTTTCTCACTAAGTAGTATCTGAGCTCCTGTTCCTATGCAGCCAAAGTGTCCATGGCTTGTGGTTATAATGACGTGAATGAAGAAATTATTGAATTCTTTTTTAGATGGAGTTTCTTGGAGATTGAAGAAATGGTACGAAAGGAACTGACACTTATTGTACTTTATTTTCTATATCTTATTTTTGTCCCATATAAGTCATTATAGCAGCTGCATTTTACAGATGAGGACACTGAGTTTAAGGAAGGTTAAATATTTTGCATTCCATTGGCTCTCCCAGTGAGTCACATCTCCCAGGATGTATGCCTTTGTGTAGGCTTGTGAACCACACAGGCCTGGGCTTGGCCATTTTTACTTACTTCAGTCATTAGGGCATTAGCAAGGCTTAATAAGTACTTGTATTTGGAGCTTGTCCTCTTCGAATACTCTTTCTTAACATCCTGAGCCACCAGAAAAGAGATCTAGCTACCCAGGGGGAGAGATCACTCATTTAGTTCTCAGTACATTTCCATCTGAAGTAACAGACATGTGTGAAAACATCTTGGATTTCCAACGGTATTGAACAAACCTTCAAATGAATGAACTCACACAAGTGGCTCAGGCAAAACAGGCAGAAGAATCAACGAGTTGAATCAAGCTCAGATTGCATACCCATAATCAAATATATCCTTTTTAAACCACTAAATTTTGGGATCGTTTGTTACTTAGCATTCAATTGCTGGTACAGGGATGGAATACTTTGCATTTCTCCCTGGAACTGCAACGCTGGAATGGTTGTGGTCCTCCTCTCCATCCATCGAACAACTGTTGCTCTGTTGAATTCATTTCAAGTCTATATTCTCAGTGAAAGCCTGCTGCATATAATTAAAGACAATTTTGAATCTCTTTTTCAGTTCATAGACCTTGATAATGTTCTGGATCTCATTACCTATTTTTTTCCTACATCTTAGTTTGGATTTTTGGCTCCTTTCAGGTAAAAATTACCTGATGTACTTTAGTTCAATGAAGCAAACAGTATTTGAGCACTATATGTGAACTATTGCACTGGGAACTGTGTTAACAAAGGTCTTCAGAAGTAACAATTTTTGGTGAATTAGGAATAAACAAACATACACAAGACAGACTGTGATAGTTGCTGTAGAAGTGAGATAGGGAGAGCTTAATTGTGCCCAGGGACAATTTAGATTTGTACTGGATCAATACATAAACAGAACTGAAAAGAAAAGATTTCTTGAGGGGCGCCTGGATGGCTCTGTGAGTTGAGCACCTGACCCTTGGTTTTAGCTCAGGTCATGATCTTAGGATCATGGGATCAAGCCCTGTGTTGGGCTCTGTGCTCAGCAAGGAGTCTGCTTGAGTTTCTCTCTCTCTGTCCCTCCCCCAGCTTGCATGGCCATTCTCTCTCTCTCTCAAATAAATAAATGAATAAATCTTAAAAAAAAAAAAAAAAGAAGGGGTTTCTTGAGCAGAGAGATCATAGTCTGAACAAAGACAGAATTAGGAAATTGTCAGTCAAGGTCAGAACTGGTTTATATAGCATTTCAGGTTAGCTCTAACTTGGTATTTTAGGGGGAAGATTTCATTGACATACAACATACATAGCAATGTACACAAATTCTAAGTAAAAGCTCCACAAATTTTCCTGAGGCAGATATACAACATGGAAACAACATCCAAATTAAGAAGCAGAATATTAGCATCTCAGGAGTGTCCCTTTCATGTCCCATCCAAATCACCACCACTCTCCAATGTAGATACTATCCTGCTTTCTAGTACTGTATGTAAGTTTTCAATCTTTAACAAGTGTACCTTGCTCATACTGTGCCTTTTGCTGAAATGCTTTTTTGTTTCTTTGGTGGTCTCTTGTTTATCCTTTATAATACTTCATTTGTGACTTTTGTTTTTAATTCTTATTTATCCCTGCATTTCTTTTTATTCATAACTCTTCTATAACATATACTTTAGCACAGTGCGATGGATTTTTAAAATAAGTAGTTCATTGATACAAGCTAATAAGCTCTTTGGGGTTGTTCTTTTATTAATTTCTCTTACATTTAACATAGTGAATTTAATAGTATACCTTAAAAAATTTTTTTAAGTTATTGAATTAATGAGTATAGTGTTTGAGAATAGTAATGGCATATAAAGCAGAGGATTCAGTTTCCCCAAGAAAAGTTTGATTTTTAGGCTAAGGAATAGATAATTAAATTCCGCCTTGTGGAGCTTGGAATACTAGGGGCCTTGGAGGGATCACCAAGAATCTGAAATTCTGTATATGAATACCAGACTTTGTCTATAGGGTAAATAAATATGTCTCATACATATGCATACTATTTATAAATGTATGCATATGCAGCTATGGCTCATAAAACATGAAATAAAGATGTGACTGAAGTTATAGTAGTTTTTTAATGTTATAGATTTTACAGCTAAGTGACATTAAGTTGATTTTTTAACACAAAAATGTCCTCATTTTTTTTTATTTTTCTGTAATTTCTTTTTTTAATTAATTCATTTTTTCAGTTTTCCAAGATTCATTGTCCTCATATTTTAAAAGATTGAATAGACTCGACTCTTGGTTTTACACAAGGGAGGGATCAAAAATTTTTTTGGATTTGGCAAGTGGCATGTGAGTGAAGTGTTTTAGAGTTTAAGGAGCATATGGAATACTTAATTTCTCCTTCACAACATCCAGCAATTTGAGATTGAGATGCATAGTAGGCTTGTATTAAATATATCAGTTGACTCAAGTTATTTAACATAGGATATGGTTGTGTTAAAAAGAATTTGTGTTGTATTATATTTTTGGTATGTTATTTCTTTAAAAACTTAACTTACAAAACATTGAGTGGCCTTATTTTCATGAATCAGATCTTCAGAGTTAGCTTTTTAATTTTTTCCAACTAGATACAATAATCTAGATTTTTTGTAGATCTACAGTCATTTATTGGAAATCCTTAGGGTAAAATGTGTTTAAAAATTTAGAATTTGAGTTTTAGAAAAGCAGCACAGTGCGTGTACGATATATTATGTAATACTCCAAGTGGGGTTTGGGCCATCACCATGCAATTATATACGTGAATATTTCTTCAGTGAAACAAATGCATAATCACACAAAATCACATAAATAATTGACTACCAAATGAATTTTGGTACCAAATTTACAAAAAGTCTTTTAGCTTTCAGAACTTTTACCCTTTGTATTGTGAATATGGGATTATAGTTCTAAAAAACATGGGCTTTTCTCCTAAAATTTGTGTGGAACCAGAAGAGACCCCAAATTGCTAAGGAAATGTTGAAAAAGAAAAACAAAACTGGGGACATCATGTTGCCTGATTTCAAGATTTACTACAAAGCTGTGATCACCAAGACAGCATGGTATTGGCATAAAAACAGACACATAGACCAGTGGAACAGAATAGAGAGCTCAGATATGAATCCTCAACTTTATGGTCAAATAATCTTCGACAAAGCAGAAAAAATATCCAATGGAAAAATGACAGTCTCTTCAATCAATGGTGCTGGGAAAATTGGACATCTATATACAGAAGAATGGAACTCGACCATTCTCTTATAGTATACACAAAGATAAACTCGAAATGGATAAAAGACCTCAACATGAGGCAAGAACCTATCAAAATCCTGGAGGAGAACATAGGCAGTAACCTCTTCGATATCAGCCACAGCAACTTCTTTCAAGATATGTCTCCAAAGGCAAAGGAAACAAAAGCAAAAATGAACTTTTGGGACTTCATCAAGATCAAAAGCTTCTGCACAGCAAAGAAAACAGTCAACAAAACAAAGAGGCAACCCATGGAATGGGAGAAGATATTCGCAAATGACGCTACAGACAAAGGGCTAATATGCAAGATCTATAAAGAACTCCTCAAACTCAACACACACAAAACAGATAATCACATCAAAAAATGGGCAAAAGACATGAACAGACACTTCTCCAAAGAAGACATACAAGTGGCTAACAGACATGAAAAAAATGTTCATCATCATTAGCAATCAAGGAGATTCAAATCAAAACTACATTGATGGACATCTAGGCTCTTTCCATAGTTTAGCTATTGTAGACATTGCTGCTATAAACATTCGGGTGCACGTGCCCCTTCAGATCACTACATTTGTATCTTTAGGGTAAATACCCAGTAGTGCAA
>PISX010016141.1:29237-45416 GCA_004024625.1 Mellivora capensis
ACAAGATGGGATTGGGAGGGAGACAAACCATAAGTGACTCTTAATCTCACAAAACAAACTGAGGGTTGCTGGGGGGAGGGGGTCGGGAAAGGGGGGTGGGGTAATGGACATTGGGGAGGGTATGTGCTATGGTTAGTGCTGTGAAGTGTGTAAACCTGGCGATTCACAGACATGTACCCCTGGGGATAAAAATATGTTTCTAAAAAAAAAAATTATAAAAAAACCCCCACCTACATTGAGATACCACCTTACAGCAGTTAGAATGGCCAAAATTAACAGGACTTGAAACAACAAGTTTTGGAGAGGATGTGGACAAAGAGGAACCCTCTTACACTCTTGGTGGGAATGCAAGTTGGTACAGCCACTTTGGAAAACAGTGTGGAGATTCCTTAAGAAATTAAAAATAGAGCTTCCCTATGACCCTGCAATTGCACTATTGGGTATTTACCCCAAAGATACAGATGTAGTGAAAAGAAGGGCCATCTCTACCCTAATGTTCATAGCAGCAATGGCCACAGTCTCCAAACTGTGGAAAGAACCAAGATGCCCTTCAACAGATGAGTGGATAAAGAAGATATGGTCCATATATACAACGGAATATTACGCCTCCTTTTGTATCAACATAGATGGGACTGGAAGAGAGTATGCTGTGTGAAATAAGTCAAGTGGAGAGAGTCAATTATCCTATGGTTTCGCTTCTTTGTGGAGCATAAGGAAAGACATAGAGGAGATGGGGAGATGGAGAGGAGAAGGGAGTTGGGGAAAATTGGAGGGGGAGATGAACAATGAGAGACTGTGGACTCTGAGAAACAAACAGAGTTTTGGAGGGGAGGGAGGTGAGAGGTTGGGTGAGCCTCACTGGGTGTGGTGCATAAAAAATGAATTTTGGAACACTGAAAAGAAATAAAAAATAAAACAAAATAAAAAATTTTAAAAAATGAATAAGTAAACAAAACATGGGCTTTTTAAAGACTATTGCATTGTAAGTATATTTTGCCTTGTTATCTTTTCAGATAATTTGATTTTTTTTCACTTTTTAAAGGAATAATAGAGACTTCAGAAATAATTGCTGCTTTGAAATCACTGGGTGTAAATATTTCTGAAGCTCAGGCAGAAAAAATTCTACAAAGGTCAGCCCTTATTCATATTTTTGATAGTTTTTTTATTTTGATTTAATATTCCATGTTAGAAACTAATTGCTGTAAATGTAGCTCCTTCCTCCCTGCCTGTCTCCCTCCTTTCCAGCCTGCCCTCCTTTCTTTTTAGGTTTGATAATATTAGCTTTTATTGACAGTGTTATAAGAAAGATCCCTAAGAAATTGGTTGAATTGTGAGAATGTTATTGACTAAATCATGAACTGTTCACATGTTAAAAAATCCCTGGAATAAAATTCTGCCTGCGTTAGTTTAAAGAATAGGTGTAATTCTCTTAAGCAACTGACTTAAAATTTTTTAAGTTTTTAATTTTTTGACATATAAAAAGCTGTACATAACTAATATATGCAACTTGATGAGTTTGGAGGTAAGTGTTCACTTAGGAAACCATTACCATAATCTATGCCATAAACATATCCATTGCTTCCAAAAGTTTCCTCTTGCTGTCTTATTTATAACTATTATTTTTGTAATAAGAATACTTTTTTGTAGTTAAAGCTTTATTTTATTTAGGTATCATTGACATATAACATTAGTTTCAGGTGTACAATGTAATGTTCTGATATTTGTACATATTATGAAATGATTATCACAGTAAGTCTACTTAACATCT
The DNA here is from genome assembly GCA_004024625.1 of Mellivora capensis. Taxonomy (NCBI): domain Eukaryota; kingdom Metazoa; phylum Chordata; class Mammalia; order Carnivora; family Mustelidae; genus Mellivora; species Mellivora capensis. Next base: position 31,006 of record PISX010016141.1, read on the forward strand.
GTCACATATGTAATTGTAATTAAATATTTTTCTTGTGATGAGAACTTCTAAGATTTAGTCTCAGCAACTTTCAAAAATATGCAGCATAGTATTATTAACTATAGTTACCATGCTGTACATTACATTTCCATGACTTATTTTATAACTGAAGTTTATACCTTTCAACCTCTCTCACCCATTTCACTCATCCCCTAAACCTTCACCTCTGGCGACCACCCACCAATCTGTTCTATGAGCTCTTTGTTTTTTTTCAATTTTTCATTCATCAGTGAGATCATATGGTATATGTCTTTCTCTGTCTGACTTTGATTTCATTTAGCAAAATGCCCCCATGGTCCATCTATGTTGTCTCAAATGGCTAGATTTCCTTTTGTTATGGCTGAATAATATTCCATTGTGCGCGCACACACACACACAAGTGTGTGTGACAGACACACACACCACATTTTCTTTATCCATTCATCCATTGATAGTCACTTAGGTTGTCTCCATGCAAGAACAATTAACATAAGATCTATTGTCTTAGCAACTTTTAAAATATTCAATAGAATATTCTTAGTACTTATTCTTAGAATATTTGTTATAAATGTCATAAGCTCTATTTTTGTTCTAAATTTCAGCATAGATAGTGATGGAACAACAGCTGTAGAATGGGATAAATGGAAGTACTACTTTTTACTTCATCCTGCAAAAAGTATTGATGAAATTGCTCATTTCTGGAGGAATTCTACTGTAAGATTGCTTTGTATTTTACTCTATTTTTATTTTACCATGAATATCATGGCTGTTATTATGATTACATAACCTCTATAATACTTCCAACCTCAGTGGCTAACATAACAATATTCTCTCCTTATGATGTCCTACGAATTGAGTAAGGAGTGTTAGTATATGTACAAACATAGCTACTACAATTCCTTGGTTTACTAAAACCTAGAACTTAAAGTAGATACTCATCTACTGGGGCCTACTCTGTGTTGAGAATAAATTATTCTTACATAGTTAACTGTCCTAGAAAAGGGAAAAATAATATACTTTTCTTTTTTCACAGAGTACATCAGAGATGATATACTCAGCTCTCTGTCATGGGAAATGTAAAGCCAAATGTTAAGATTCAAAATTTCAGAATCAGAAAGGATCAAATATATAGTCTACCTGCTCTTCTTACGTAAGCACTTGACTCAGAGACATGAGAAACAAATGAGGTTTTATAATCAAAAACTTGTTTTTCTTTTTTATTTCTTGATGCAGGGGTTATGTTAATCATTTATTCATGGCATAATATTTGCATCCTCCTCTTCATAGACAATATAGGGGAGGACAAAGAGCATAAGCTTCAGAGTCAGATGCCTAGGGCTGAATTTCCCTTCTGCCAACCACTAGCTACATAGCCTGGTGGTGGGTATTAAGGAGAGCACATATTGCATGAAGCACTGGGTGTGGTGCATAAACAATGAGTCTTAGAACACTAAAAAAACAAAATATTAAAAAATAACCCCCTCTGTGCCTCAGTTTTCTCAGTTATATACTGGAGATAATAATGGTAAGAGTTTTGAGAATTAAATTAGTACATTAGCTAGTGAATTTAGAAAGGGGCTGGGCAGGTAATATATGGCTTCAATAAATATTACTTATTATGATAGGTGCTTATTCTAGTATGTGTAGTCTGTGTCTTAGATATGTATATATTCTTAGGAATCATGTAGTGTTTCATGTGTGTATGTTTAATTTACATAGGTGGTATTGTGCTAAAGGCCACGACTGGTTTCTTACTTTGTTCACTCGGTGTTATGATTTTAAGATTGTCCTTGTTGTTATGCGTTCATCTAGTTTATAGCTTCTAATCACTACATAGTATGCATTTAACACATCTTTATCCATTTCCCTAGTAACAGACATCTAAATATTCTACAGCTTCATCCAAACAAAACAAAACAAAAACAAGAACAAAAAACTTTCCTCTTTTGTACCTTAGAGAATTTCACCTGGATTTCTGAGTCAAAAGGAATATGCATTTGCAAATTTTACAGAGGTTATCCAGTCTTAATTCTATGAAAGATAGCCATGTTATTTCCCAAATGACTTTCTATATTAGCTTACATTCCCACCAGCAAAGCATGAATATTGTTTGGTATTATTCAATTTTCTAATATTTTCCATTCTGTTGGGTGTAGAGTGGTATCTTGTCTTAATGTGCATTTCTAACATGTCTTCATAGAAATAGTAGAGATTCACATGTTCTTTTCTACAAAATGTCTATTTTTACCTTTGTTGGTTTTTTCAAGATTTGTTGAGCTAGAATTGACCCAACATTGTATAAGTTAAGGTGTACAACGTACCTGATACACTTATGTATTGCAAAATGATTGTCACGTTTCCCTCCATAACCCTCCTATAATTACCATTTCTTTGGTGTGGTGAGAACAATTAAGATTTACTCTCTTAGCAACTTTCAGGTTTATAATACATTACTAACTGTAATCACCATGCTTTACATTAGATCCCCAGAACTTAATCACCTCATAACCAGAGGTTTTTGTTCTTAGATCAACATCGTCCCACTTCCCTCATTTCCCAGCTCTTGGCAACTACCATCATACTCTGTTTCTACGAATTTGGCTTATAGATTCCACATATAAGTGATACCATACAGTATTTGTCTTTCTCTGTTTGATTTATTTCATTTAGCATAATGCCCTTATGGTCCATCCACATTGTTGCAAATAGCAGGATTTTCTTCTTTCTAATGGCTGAATAATAATCCATTATGTATATATAGTGCTTATTCATCTACACATAGACACTTAGGTTGTTTCCATAACTTGTTTTTTGTGAATAATGCTGCAGTGTACATGGAGGTACAGATACCTTTTTGAGATCCTGATTTCTTTTTTTTTAATGCTTTATTTATTCAAGAGAGAGAATGAGAGAGAGAGAGAGAGAGAGAGAACACTTACATGAGCAGGGGGAGGGGCAGAGGGAGAAGGAAACAAGCAGATTCCATGATGAGCGGGGAGCCTGGCTTTGGGCTTGATCCCAGGACCCTAAGATCACAACTTGAGCAGAAACCAAGAGTCAGATGGTTAACCAACTGAGTTACCCAGGCGCCCCTGAGATCCTGATTTTATTTCCTTTGGGTTTACCAAAAAGTGGAATATCTGGATCATATGACAGTTCTGTTTTTAATATTCTGAGGAACCTCATACTAATTTCCATAGTGGCTTAATTCCCACCAACAATGCAAAAGTATTCCTGCCCTTCTCTCTCCATCCTTACCAACACTTGTTATGTCTTGTTTTGTAGGTAGTAGCCATTCTAACAGGAGTTAATATCATTGTTATTTTGATTTGCATTTTCCTGTCATTAGTAATGTGGACCATCTTTTCACATACATGTTGTCCATTTGTATGTTTTTTGTTTTTTTGAGAACTGTTTTGTTGTTTTGCCATTTTTTTCATTAGATTGGTTTTGTTTGTTTTGTTATTGAGTTGTATGAGACTCTTATATATTTTGGATATTAACCCCAAATCAGATATATTATTTGTAGGTATTTTCTGCTATCCTGTAGGCTGCCTTTTTCATGTTGCTTATTATTTCTTTTACTGTGTAGAAGCCTTTAGGTTTGATGTATACCCACTTATTAATTTTTGCTTTTGCTTTCTTTTTAGAGAGTGAGAGAGCGAGGAAGGGAGTGGTGTAGGGTAGAGGGAGCAAGAGAACCTTAAGCAGGCTCCATGCTCAGTGTGGAGCCTGATTTGGGGCTTGGAATCATGACCCTGAGATCATGACCTAAGCTGAAATCAAGAGTTGGATGCTTATAAAAAGCTTTTTGCTTTTGCTACTTATGCTCTTGGTGTCATATCCAAAAGGTCATTGCCAAGACCCATGTCAAGGAGTTTTTCCTTGTTTTCTTTAAGGAGTTTTACAGGTTCAGATCTTCTGTTTAGATTTTTAATCTATTTTGAGTTAATTTTTCCAAGTGGTTTAATAGGGGTCCAATTTTATTCTGGTGCATGTGTTATCCAGTTTTCCTAACCTCATTATTTTAAGAGACTATTCCTTGTCCATCGAATATTCTTGGCTCCTTTGTCAAATGAGTTTACTGTATATGTGAGGATTTATTTCTGGGCTCTCAATTCTATTCCACTGGCTTATGTGTCTGTTTTTGTGTCAGTACCATACTGTTTTCATTACTTTAGCTTTGTAGTATAGCTTGAAATCAAGGAGTATAATGCCTCCAGCTTTGTTCTCTCTCAGGATTGCTATTGTTATTTGAGGTTTGTGTTTCCATATGAATTCTAGGATTTTTTTTTTCGATTTCTGTAAAAAATGCTGTTGAAAATTTTGATAGGGCTTGCTATATCTATAGATATAATCTATAGATGGCTTTGGGTATATGGACATTTAACACTATTAATTCTTCCAATCCACAAGCATGATCTTTCCATTTATTTGTGTTATATTCAATTTCTTTCATCAATGTTATTTAGTTTTTGTTGTGTAAATCTCTTACCTCCTTGGTTAAATTTATTCCTGCTTTATTGTTTTTGATACTATTCTAAATTAGATTGTTTTCTATATTTATTTTACAGGCATTTTGTTGTTAGTGTATAGAAATGCAACTAATTTTTATTATTAGTTTTATTATTTTTTGCAACTAATTTTTATTATTTATTGCAACTAATTAAATTAGTTGATTTATATATTGATTTTGTATCTTGCAACTTTACGGATTCTACTAATTAGTTCTAACAGTTTTGGGGTTTGTTTTTTTTTTTGGTGGAGTCTTTAGATTTCCTATATATAAAATTTGTCATTTGCAACAGAGACAGTTTTACATCTTTCATATTGATTTAGATTGATTTGGATGCCTTTTTGTTTGTTTGTTTTTGAGAGAGAGTGAAAGAGTGCATGGAAGCAGGGGGAGGGGCAGAGAGAGAGAAAGAATTTTTTTTTTTTTTTTTGAGAGAAAGAGAGAGCAGGGAGAGGCAGAGGGAGAAGGAGAGAATCTTAAGCAGTATCCACACTTGATATATGGAACCTGACATGGGGCTTGATCTAATGACCCTGAGATCATGACCTCAACTGAAGTTGGGTGTTAGAGGCTTAACCAACTGATCCATACAGGCAGATTTTATTTCTCTTTCTTTCTCAATTGTTGAGGCTAAGACTTTCAGTGTCATTGTGAGTTCTTGATGTTTAAGGAAAGGTTTCCAACCTTTAACCATCGAGTATTATGTTAGCTGTGGGCTTGTCATATATGGCTTTAATATGTTGAGTTATACTCATTCTATACCCAATTTTTTCATGGTTTTAATTTTGAAAGGATATTGAATTTTGTCAAATGCTTTTTCTGCATCTATTGAGATGATCATATGATTTTTATCCTTAATTCTATTGATGTGATACATCACATTTTTTGATTTGTGAATGTTGAACCATCTTTGCATCCCAGGGATAAATCCCATTTATCGTGATCCTTTTAATGTGCCATTGAATTCTATTTGCTAATATTTTGTGGAATATTTTTGCATTTATGTTCATTAGGGCAATTGGTTTGTAGTTTTCTTTTCTTGTAGTGTCCTTGTCTGACTTTTGTATCAGGGTAATGCTGGTATTATAAAAATGAGTTTGGAAGGGTTCCATTCTCTTCAGTTTTTTAGTAGAGTTTGAGAATGATTGGCATTAATTCTTTAAATTTTGGTAGAATTCATCAGGGATATAATCTGTTCCTGGACATTTCTGTGTTAGGAGATTTTTTTGATCAGTGATTCAATTTGCTTTCTCATTATTGGTCTGTTCAGATTTTCTCTTTCTTCATGATTCAGTCTCAGTATGGTTTTTTTTTTAAGATTTTATTTATTATTTATTTGACAGACAGAGATTACAAGTAGGCAGAGAGAGGAAGGGAAGCAGGCTCACTGCCGAGCAGAGAGCCCGATGCGGGGCTCGATCCCAGGACCCTGAGATCATGACCTGAGCCGAAGGCAGAGGGTTTAACCCACTGAGCCACCCAGGAGCCCCTGTCTCAGTATGTTTTATGTGCCTATGAATTTATACATTTCTTCTAGATAATGCAACTTATTGGTGTATAAGTGTTCAGAGTAGTGTCTTAACCATTATAGTTTTGTGGTATCAGTTGTAATGTCTCCTTTTTTGTTTCTGCTTTTATTCGAGTCTTCTCTTTCTTTTTAATTAATCTAGCTAAACATTTGCCAATTTCGTTTATCTTTAAAATAAAACAGCGCTTAGTTTTGGTGATCTTTTTTGTTTGTTTGTTTGCTTTTGTTTCTGGTCTCTATTTCACTTATTTGTGCTCTGATCTTTATTATTTTCCTTTCTTCTACTAACTTTGGTCTTAGTTTTTCTTTTTCTAGTACCTTAAGGTATTATTATTTTTTTTATTAGTTTCAGGGGTAGAATTTAATGATTCGTCAGTTGCATATAACACCCAGTACTTATTATATCAAGTGCAGTCCTTAATGTCCATCACCCAATTACCCCATCCCCCACCCCCCCTCCAGTGACCCTCAGTTTGTTTTCTAGAATAAGAGTCTGCCTCCCTCTCTATTTTCATCTTATTTTATTTTTCCTTCCCTTCTCCTATGTTCATCTGTTTTGTTTCTTAAATTCCACATTTGCAAGAAATCATACAGAATTTGTCTTTTTCTCACTAACTTATTTCAGTTAGCATAATACTAGTTTCTTAAGGTTTAAATTTAGATTGAGGTTTTTCTTATTTCTTGAGGTAGGCCTGTATCGCTATGAACTTTCCTCTAAGAACTTCTTTTGCTGCATGCTGTAAGTTTTGATATGTTGTGTTTCCATTTCTCTCAAGATATTTTTTTAAATTTCCCTTTTTATTTCCTCTTTACCCATTCAGGGGCCTTATTCTCTTCATTATCTCCTTTATTTTTTGTATTTAAGTATCCTGCATTTAAATATAACATTTAACATAATTAAGCCAGTACCATTTTTTAAAAAAATGTAATCCTACTAAAGTTCCCTCTAGCTACCTTATCCTTTTTCTCTCTTCATGGCTATACTTCCTATTCACTTCTCAACTAATTGGCTTTGCTTTCACCACTTTGTAGAAATTCTTTTACTAAGCCAGTCTCCCTACTGTTAGTTCAGTGGATATTTTCTAGATCTTACCACTCTCTCTTTTTACATGTTCTCTTTAGCTGGCTTCCTTGACACTGCATTCTCCTGGTTTTCTTCCCACCTCTCTGTCATTACTTTTCTGTCTCCCTTGGGAGTCTCATTCTGTCTCTTATATATTAGTTTTCTTCTATGTTGTATTTTCAACTTTTGTTTGCCTCTCACTTTTTATATATATTTTTTCCTAGGCAATCCTATTTACTCTTCCACATTGAACTACCAGATTTAGGCTAATTGATTTCCCCAAATCTTATGTCTCTAGAGCACATCTTCCTTCTGCATGTGCAAGCATTTATTGGATATCAATTGGGACACTTCAAACACATGCCACATCATTTGTCCCCTAGATTTTCTTTTACCATTTCAATGAATGGCATCATCATCTTCCTAATTACCCATGTCAGAAATGCCAACATTATTCCAAGGTCTTGAACTTTCCTTTATTCTCCATCCATCCGTATATATATAGCCTTAAAGTTTTTTTGTTTGTTTGTTTGTTTTAGATTTTTATTTATTTATTTGACAGACAGAGATCACATGTAGGCAGAGAGAGAGAGAGGAAGAAGCAGGCTCCCTGCTGAACAGAGAGCCCAACATGGGACTCGATTCCAGGACCCTGGTATCATGACCTGAGCCGAAGACAGAAGCTTTAACCCACTGAGCCACCCATGCGCCCCTAGCCTTAAAGTTTTAAAATACCTAATGTCTTCAAACAAATTATTTTCTTTGCACAGAGAACTCTGCAAACAAAGAACCATGGAACACTACATCAAAAACTAATGATGTCCTGTATGGCGACTAACAAAACATAATTTAAAAAAAAAAGAACTTTCCCTTGGTTAATCCCTACTTCTATAGGGAGTTGGTACACTGTGATGGACAAGAAGGTCACCTTTGAGGTCAGAATACCTGAATTCATATTGCTTTGCTACTTCTAAGTCACTTTATGTGAAAAGTGTTCCCTGACAGTTCCACTCATCTTCCCCCAACAAAAACAAAACAAAACAAAACAAAACAAAACAAAATTCTGCATTCTATTAAATGTCTCTGTACTATGTTCTTAAAATACTTTTTCTGCTACCCTTGTTATTGTACTTATTACTCTGTATTATAATTGCTTGTTTCCTTTCCTACGTTTTGTATTATAGTGTAAACTCCAAGAGGGGAGAAACTTGCTTTCTGCGCCATATTATGAATACACAACCCAGCACCTGATGTATTAATTTATTAATTCAACAAAATTTTTAAAAAGATTTTTATGTATTTATTTGACAAACAGAGACCACAAGTAGGCAGAGAGGCAGGCAGAGAGAGAGGGGGAATCAGGCTCCCCATTGAGCAGAGAGCCTGATGCGGGGCTCCATCCCAGGACCCTGAGATCATGACCTGAGCTGAAGGCAGAGGCTTAACCCACTGAGCCACCCAGACACCCCAATTCAACAAATATTTTTTGAGCACACTTATCTTCACTGACCAAAGTGCAAGGTTTATAACAGTACATAAAAAAGACCAGGTTGATGCTCTTATCAGGCTTATTTTCCAAAGGAGGAGGCAAGCAACAGATAGAAATGAACTAATAAAGATTTGCTAAGTATTGGAGAAGAATCTATATAGATGGAAATGAACTAATAAAGATTTGCTAAGTATTGGAGAGGAATCTATGGAAAGAGCCAAGGAGAAAGGTCCTTGGTAGAGGGAAAATGAAGTACAAAGTTCTGAAATGGAATGGTACTTAGAAAGGGGGCACTCAATGAATGCATAATTGAAGGTGGGAAAACTAAGAAGAGAAGTTACTTGTCTGCCGTGATTGACAAGTAATGGAACCTGGATCCCCTGTGTCCAGTGTGACACTCTTTTCAGTGAGTCACATTGCCTCAACATTTAGTGGAAATGGATATTTTTAGCAAAAGCATGTATGATGACTGAAAATAAAGTGAAATGCAAAACTTGTTAGAGTTCAGAGTTTTAAAAAGAAAATTGTCATTTGAGAAAAGAGTCAATGTAGATAATAGAGAAAGAAGTATGAGAGTATAAAATACTACTCTTGAATTCTGACAGGTTAGGTAAGTACCTAGTGGAATTCGAGAGATTTTGAAATAAAGCAGAGAAACTTAATTAAGCATTGTGTGTCAGGCATTGTGATGTGTGACTAGAACATTATCCCTGCATTGTTTACATTTTTCATGGAAGAGATTAATCTAAATAGCTTGAGAATTTAAAATTAATGACTCTAGGAATTGATTTTTACAGATTTTAAATCTATATGTGAATGTATTATTAAAAATCATTTGGTCTAGTACAAGTGCTGAGAAAATTGTATTTGTTAATAGGAGGTGAGATATGAAAAATAACTTTGGGTTTTTGGTCTTTGTAAAAAATTATCCTTTTTTTTTAAAGTTATCCTTTTAATTTATCAAGCATGTGTACTTTATTATGTAATTCATTTTTACATATTTATCAGATAATTTACATAGGGGAGAGTATATCTATTCCAGATGAATTTACTGAAGAAGAAAAGATTTCTGGAGGTTGGTGGAGGCATTTGGTGGCAGGAGGCATAGCTGGCGCTGTTGCGAGGACATGCACGGCACCCTTTGACCACTTGAAGATCATGATGCAGGTAGTTTGCACACTTGACCCCTAAGCGTTAAAGTCACGTGAAAAACCCTTGACAGTTTTCAAAAAGAAATGTTTTGGCACATTTCATACTATTTCTCATTAAAGTTTCACATTTTTCTGAAAATGCCAATTTTCTTATTTTCAATATTAAAAGATTTTTAAATTTTCTTAAAGATGCTTCTGTGCTATTTAAATTATTTTTATTTGAAATAATAATAATAGAACACTCTATTAGAAGTTTTTCAGAAATATAACTAAAAATATCAAAGAAGTGATAAGACATCATTAGTCTTATTTATTGATTATCTCTAGACTCTGGCACTTACATAATAGCGTGGTTCTATTCTACTCAAGTATTAAGCATATTTCTAAGAATTGGCAAATAAGTTAGAGTGTGTTATTGACTGATACCTCACTAGAGGTCATGTTGTCTAATTATCTTTATTTTATTGAGTAATGGATTGTCAATAGTAGTTTTAATAGTGCATAGTTTAATCTGTTAACTTTCATAATTAAAATTTAGTATTTGCTGAATACTTTCTTCACAAGGATACAAAAATTAATAATTCACAATCTAGTGAGTTTCAGTTTGTAATTAAACTTGCATACTGGGGTGTTTAATTGTCTTTTGTGGGGTTTTTTGGTAACATTGGTGACATTTGGTAATGGATTATTAATACGTTTTTTGGTTGTTTTCTGATCTTATTTATTTGTTACTTGTAGAAAATCGTACTTTTGACAGACTCAAATGTAGAAGTAGGAGCTCTCAGAGGTAATAGTCTCCATCTCTTGACAATCTGATGTTCTCCTTTGGCTTCCTTCCTTCTCTTGGCTAAAAGTTTAGCATGTTCTGTGGACTCTTTCTTATTTTTCTTAGTGTGCTTTTTCCTCATAGGCATTGTTTGTGTCGCAAGGCATGTGGAGCAATGAGATGCTGAATGCCGGACACTTGGGTCCTGGGTGTTGCACCCTCTTTGTTAACAGGCTTTCTGACACTGTATTGGTGGACATCATCTTCTGCAGAGAGATCGAAAAGTTTGCAGATCCTGCTAGCTCTTGTGGGCAACAGGTGATGAGGCACAATAGAATCAGCCAAGGAATATCCTTCTGGTTTTTTTACACTTACCAAGTTGTGAGCACTCAGGTCTGCAGCCACAATGCACCCCTGAACAGATTTGGGTTTGCTTTCTCCAGATCTCCTGTATCTATAGCAGGAATGCCCCATACTCAGTGGCAGTGCTCATTTTATGAATAATTTGTATATTGTTTTTTATTTTTGTGATTAACAGTATAGCATGAGCATGTTTGCATGGTATTTCAAATATTATTCAAATATTTCAAATATTTGTGTGTTCTTCAAATACAGGTTTTAATGACTATATTATTTCAAGTGATTATTAATTTTTTAAATTATTTTTTCCTATTAGACGTATAGGTGGTTTTTAAAATCTTTTAAAATCACAATTCATAATAGTTCATAATGATGAACATTATTGCTTATGGACAATGGAAAACTCATTATGAGTTTTCATATTTAGGATTATTTATTTAGAAAGACTTCCTAAAAGTTAAGTAATGATAAGAACATTTTAAAGCCTGTGTGTATGTGTATGTGTATGTGTGTGCATGTGTGTATACTGTTAAATTCTTTTCCAGACTTTTTCTTCCCACAGATGAGAATGCCCATTTCACCTTGCTATCCTATTATTCTGTTACAGTATAGGCAGGGTGGTATTTTATTAATGTTCTAATTTTCGCTTTCTTAAAAGGAACATATTCTCATTATAAAAATAATACATTAGAAAAATGGGAAGATACAGAAAAGTGGAATGGAAGACAATAAAGTGGCCTGTAATCCTTGTGTATTAGTTCACCAGGGCTGCTGTAACAAAATATCATAAACTGGTTTATACAACAGAAGTTTATTGCCTCACAGTTTGGAAGTCTGAGATCAAGGTGTCTGCATAGTTGGTTCCTTCTGAGGGCGGTGAGGAAAGGATCTGTTCCAGGTCTCTCCTTGGCTTGTAGATGGCTATCTTTTCTCTGTGTCTCTTCATGTTGTCTTCCCTCCTCACATGTCTCTGTGCCCAAATTTCCCCTTTTTTAAGGATATTAATCATATTAGTTTTTAGGGCCCACTTTAAGTCCTTACTCTAACTTGATTATCTCTGTAAAGATCCTGTCTTCAAGTATGGTCACATTCTGAGGCATTAAGACTTCAACATATAAATTTTGGTGGGGACACAATTCAACTCCTAACACCTTGCTACCCAGAAATATCTGCTATTGAAAGCTTGATATATTTTCATCCATTCCTTTTTCAGTGCATAGTTTAGTGTTCTCTTTAATAAACTTGTAATATTTTAGCAGCAACAACACATTTTGTTTATGCAAAAATTCTCTGGTAATTAAATCATTCCTGTTCCCTTGAAGTTGCTCTCTTTGATGTATGAGATTAATGTATATATTTGGGGACAAGAAAAAATTAATATATCAATTTTATATGTCTCTAAAGTACAATAAAAATGGTATTGAAGTTCATAGATTTCTACGTTTATGTATTACTATTTTATTATTAATAATAACATCAATGCTATATTACCAGCAAAATAAACTTAAAAATAAATTTCCTGTACATTTCTAGGTTCATAGTTTAAAGTCCAGGAGAATGAGATTGATTGATGGGTTTGAACAGATGTTGAAAGAAGGAGGAATTCATTCTCTTTGGCGGGGAAATGGTGTAAATATTTTTAAAATTATACCTGAGACAGCTCTCAAGATTGGAGCCTATGAACAGGTAAAATGTTATCACCTATGGAATTTTATGATAAAGATCATATAATATATATATATATTTTTAATATTTTATATTTAATTTTTAAAAATTTAGACTTTAATGAGAGAGAAAACTGGGATGTGCACAGGAATAGATATCACTGTAAGTACAGGCATACTATGAAGATATTGTGGATTTGGTTATAGACCAGTGCAATAAAGTGAGTCAAATGAATTTTTAGTTTCCCAGTGCATATAAAAGTTATGTTTACACTATACTGTAGTCTAGTCAGTGTGTGATAGCGTTAGGTCTAAAAAAAACTTTATATACTCTAATTAAAAGTGCTTTATTGCTGAAAAATGTTAAGCATCATCTGAGCTTTCAGGGAGTTGTAATCTTTTTCCTGGTGGAGAGTCTCCTCTGGATGTTAAGGACTGCTGACTAAGCAGGGTGGCTGAAAGCTGGAGTGGCTATGGCAATTTCTTGAAATAAGACAGCAGTGAAGTTTGCCTCATTGATTAACTCTTCCTTTCACAAACAATTTGTCTGTAGCATGTGATGCTGTTTGCTAGCACTTTACCCACAGTAAAACTTTTTTCAAAATTGGAGTCAGTTCTCTCAAACCCTGCTGCTCCTGTATCAACTAAGTGTTGATACTAAGTCTAAATCCTTCATTGTCATTTCAACAATCTTCACAGCATCTTCACCAGAATTAAATTTCATCTCAAGAAACCACCTTTTTTGCTCATCTATCAGAAGAAGCTCTTTATCCATTGAAGTTTTATTATATTGTAGCAATCCAGTCCCATTTTCAGGTTCCACTTCTAATTCTAGTTCTCTTACTGTTTCCACAATGCCTGCAGCAGCTGTCTCCACTGAAGTCTGGAACCCCTTCTTCTACACTCCTGTTAATTTTGACCTCTTCCCATGAATCATGAATATTCTTAATGTCATCTAGAATGGTGAATATTTTCCTAAAGGTTTTCATTTTACTTTGGGCAGATTCATCAGAGATATCTATGGTAGCAAGAGTTTCATGGCAATGTCCCCCGCTGTAGACCTTAAGAGCAGTCATCTTTGGGTCTTTCAACAAGGACTCCCTTCCTTCTCTTAGAAACATAATCTACTAGTAGGTTCTCCAGTCTCAGGATAAACTCCACTGTAATATTTCCACCTTCCTGAGTCTACCTATTCTTTCCTCAACAATCTGCCAAGACTTCAGGATCATCACCTTGCTTACTATCAGCCAGAGCTAAGTCTAAGCTTTAAAAAGCAGTTCCAGCACCATATTAGGATAAGTTTCAGGAGTCCTATGTCATGGGAGAGTGCTCCACATCAATAAAGTCTTCCCTATCCAGCATTATATTCTATCCCTCAGATCCCCACCATTAGTACTCTTGTGACCCACTGTCACACTCCTCCTCTGGTTTCTTCCAGTCCATAATAGCCAAGTCCTTGGGCTCTCTGAGAATTAACTCTACATAAACTGTTGGCTAGAAATCAGTCAGAGGTGGGGGTGGGGGCAGTGGGGCAGATTGTGAGAAGAGCAAACATCCTTTTGATAGGCATCTGCCTCTTTGAGGCCTTTACATGCATGACCTGGGTACAAAGAGAAGCTGCTCTGCTCTAGCAGTGGGAAGGGGACAACTTTTTGCCAATTGGAAGGTGCTGGTGAATTTGGGAGCTCAAATTTCTTAGGCATATACACCCAAATGTTCCCATCCCATGTGTCAGGATCCTACTCCTTCCCAGTGAGGGTCCTCACTTTAGTTAGCATAGACCTTTTGAGGTTCTATATTGTTTCCTTCATAACTCTGTTACCTTTACATTTATATCCTGGGCCTGATTTTTAGCA
>PISX010016142.1:0-47171 GCA_004024625.1 Mellivora capensis
TACTGAAAATACAACTCTTTCTATTCATACTCCCATGCTCAGTAACTGCTCTGCAAAACACAGCCACTATGCCAGGGATGCTCCTGTGCTAATACAATCTCCCCTACTGTGTACTTTGGTCTTCAGATTGTCAAACTTGCTGTCATTCAAGTATATTGTTGGGGTTCTTCTCTAACATCAGACTTGGCCAGGAGATGAGGGCAGGAACACTTTTTTTCTGCTGTGTCACTAGTACCTAGATCTGTGCTTGGCCCTTAATTGATGTATGAATGAATGCATAAATGGATGAATGGAAGAATGAATGAATGAATGAATTCACCCAGCTGTCACTGATATTGAATCTTAATGGAACATAAATCAAGGTTTTGAATTTTTCTCTTCCAAAATGCCTTAAGCAAATTGGTTCCTCTCCCCTCCAAGATCAGTTCTGTACATCAAAGTTTTTTTTAATAAGAGGTCTGTTCATTTCTACCTGTGAAAATTTGCACTAAACCTTTTTTAGTGTTATTCATAATAGAGAAATTTTTATTTATCTGGAAATTTCGTATTTGACTAATATCTCATATATTTAATGAGGCGAGCTGGCTGCTGCACTAAAATAATGTTTCAAGAAAGAATATCAAGAGATTTATTAGAGCTTTCAAAATACTAGGAGCCCTCAAGTAGCTACATAAAGACCCAAAAGTTGTGACCATTTGTGGCTAAGGTATATGAAAGTAAATTGAATAAACAACAGGATATATGTAAGCAGGACCCTTCTTTTAATATCATATTGTAAGAAATTCCGCTTGTTACCAGGCTTTGAGAGCCTGAAATAGGGGTGATTTTTGACAAAATAGTCTATCAGGGTAGCTTTATCAGTCCAAGTTAAGAAAGTTTCTGATTATTGTTGAGTCTTACTCTGAGTCTTACTGAAACTGTCTCTTCTCCCTAAAATATTCAACCAGAGGCCCTTTGGATCATTTACTATGGATACTGGAAAAGGGGTTTCTGCATTGGCAGAGATTAAAATCCACAACCAATAATAACCCTCCCCAAAATGAAGAATCTATGATTAGTACTGTGGTTTCAGTATAGTTACTTTCTAGTGTAAATTGCTAATACATACCTCAAATAGATTTCTGCTTAAAATTAAAAACAAATAAAAAATGTTAACAAATGCATATTTGGATCCTCATCTAATGCAGGCATCTATGTAGTAACCATATTGCCAAATGCTTTTGTGGTTGGCCATCAGTAACAACTGTTTTTCAGAGAGAAAAAAATATACCAGGGGGGGAGGGGGGAGAAAAAACCTTAATATTTTTTCTTCCATCTTTTTCTTTTTTGTTTAATTTGTTAATACTTTTTATTTTATTTTATTTTTTTGCATTTCTAAATGCTTGAGGACATTTGCTATAATAGCAAGAAGTTTTTCTGTTTTTTTTTTTCTGTGATCAGTATGTGCTCAGAAAATGATGATGGTTGAGTTGTCAGAGAGAAGGCTTCAATGACTCCAGTTGAGAGGAGGCTGGACTAAGGCAGCAGGTCATATCCTTGAGTATAAATCAGAAACATCTGGGGGTCTTGTTAAACTCCAGTGTGCTGAGGCCCCTCCCTGGAGTTTCTGTTTCCGTAGGTCCGCCTAACAAGTTCCTAGGTGCTGCTGTTGCTGGTCTGGGATATTCTCCAGCTGCTTGGGTAAGGAATTTCATCTCACAATTTTGTCTGGGTCTCACTTTGACTCATAGCTGTGGGGCAAATGTACTCTCCAGGTTCTGTCTCTGTAGCAATACTTTTAAAGTATTTTAAAATACTCTCTCCTTAATCACACATACGTTTGCAATATATTTAAGTCATGTCTATTTTTTATTGTGAAGCAGTCAATGCCCAACACATTTTATGTTAGGAGGGAGTGTGTAGGTAGGAGAGAAGCAGGGAAATACAACTTTCATCTTGTAGTTTGATAGCTTTCAGTGATTCCGTTGCAGGTCATAGAGAATTACCATTTCATCAATAGGGAGTGTTTTTCTACATGAAGATATTCCTCCTTTCAAAGTAATGTTGCCTTGGGGATTTGAAGGTCTACTGAATTCTGAATATTTTACTTGGCCTGGATACATAACTGAATATTTTATTTTGTCAAGCGTATTTGTGTCTATTCAGTGGCTTCAGGGATCCTCTCTCTACCTATGCTGACTCCAGAGGTGACCTATAAAGAGCACTGCAGTTAATTCCTAAATTATCAGACACCCCCTTCAAGTCTGGCCTTTTTTTTTTTTTTTTTAAGATTTTATTCATTTATTTGACAGACAGAGATCACATGTAGGCAGAGAGACAGGCAGAGAGAGAGAGAGAGAGGAGGAAGCAGGCTCCCCGATGAGCAGAGAGCCCGAGGCGGGGCTCGATCCCAGGACCCTGGGATCATGACCTGAGCTGAAGGCAGAGGCTTTAACCCACTGAGCCACCCAGGCGCCCCATGTCTGGCCTTTTTAATATCCATTTCAAACCTTCTTCACATTTGGGTGGTCTTGTGATCTTTTGCCTTTTGCTTGTATTCTGGCTTACTAACTGGCCTCTTTCTGTGACTTGATGCTTCTGTGAACTGTCTACTTGGCTCAGACATTCAACTTCCCCCTTGGTTCTGTGCTCTGAAGCCCTTGTCTATCCCACTTCCCACTGTCCAGCTCAGGTCCCAGCACTCTACCCGAAGCCCAGGCCTCTCTGTGCCTATTTTTCTGTGGGTTTTGGTAGAGCTTGCTAATTTTATTTTATATATGTTAACATATAACTCTCCATTTGCTAGGAGAGATGTTTTGCCTACTGTTGAGGAGAATAAAATTCTATTATCTAGTGTCATATATTATTATATTATTGCAATTGGATTAGCATGTACATTTCAAGATTGTTTGAATTCAATATATATCCATTACCACATTTTTAGTTTCAAGTGATAGAAAACCAAGCCCACTCTAACTTAAAGATTAATTTTATGGCTCACATCAAGGGAGAAATTAAGAGAAAAAATGTCTTCAGGTGAAATTTAACTCAAAGTTTGAAGTCCTAACACAAGGTCTGGTTTCTCTCTTAGAGTTTCTTTAATTCCACTTCTGGTTTATTCTTTTCTCAGGGAGCTCTGACTTACTGCAGGTCTAGCCATATAAACTCACACTTCCATGTTCAGTGGAAAGAGAGAGCATTCTTTTTCTCAGCTTCCCACAGACCCTGAGATCTGTCCTGAAAGGGCTGAGTGAGGTCATGTGTTCACCTCTGCCAATCGCTGTGGCCATTGTGGGCAGCAGAATGCCAAGGACTTATTAAAGCCAATGAGTCAGGCCTGGGAGTCCATGCCAGTTACTGAATTAGGAAGAGTTCCAGTGATACCACCTGACAAACTAATTACTGATAAATGAATCCTACACAAAAGACAGGCGTCTTTCCCTTGTATAACAGTCAGAGGATGGCTAAAGTTTTTAAAACCTCCTTTTTACCTCTTGATCCTTTATTCTTTCTATCTCGGACCATAAGTCATCAATATTTCTCATGCCCCCTCATTTTTTAGAATGCAAAAAAAAGTTCCTTGTTACCATCAAGATTAATAAGATATATAATATTTACAGATAAATTTTTCACACAAAAATTTTTTTGACTATTTTTTTCTGCTATGCTTACTTAAAATATAATCAGAACTAGAGTTTCAATGTGAGAATTTTGGAAGGGTGGCAGTTTGGGGAAAAAACCCAATATTGTTGGAGTCAATAGAGTATCATTAAAGCTGTAGGATCTCTCCTGTCAAAAATCTATAAAAGAGGAGACCAACAAAATTAACTAAATAATCAGAAATAAGGATAACTCACTTAATGTGTTAAGAATAAAATTGTTCTATGAGCATATTCTTGCATCTTTTTTTAATTGACATATACTTGACTTATAACTGTATAGATTTAAGTATACCTCTGTTGATTTTTGATACATTTATATAATATGATGACTACCCTAGCCTTAGCTAACACCTTCATCACATTATATAATTGTTATTTTTTTTTGTATGTGGTGAGGACATTTAAGATAGTCTCTTAGCAACACTGAAGTATATAATGCAGTTTTGTTGATTATAATCTCAACCCTGTGCTTCAGACCTTCAGAATTTACTCATCTTCTAATGGCAAGTTTGTACCTTTGACCCACATTTCCCTAATTCCCTCACCACCTCCAGTTTCTGGTAGTCACTCTCTACTTTCTGTTTTAGATTCCACATAGGGATGATATCATACAATATGTATCATATTCCAATATATTAAGGGATTTTTCATGTTCCTGTACATATTCATCAGAGTAGCCCATTTTAAAATAAAGTGACTGCTTACCCAACTATTAAAATTTCCCTGTTTCAATTGCCATCTCACTTTAGAATATAACCCAAGTCCTAACGGTGGCCTACTCATCCTGGAATGGTCTGGCCTTGTCACTTTCCCAGTTGAAACTTCTGCCTCCCTCCTGTTCACTCTCTCACTCTGCTAGAGCTAGATCAGCTGGCTTTCAACACCTCCCAGTGTCACACCCACCAAACATGTGGCTGTCATAAAGCGTTCACATGCCCTATTCCTTGTTCTCCTGACATATGTAGTTGGCTTGTGCCCTTGCTTCCTCCTTACTTGCCTGAGTCTCTGCTCCCATTCCATCTCCTCTGAGCCCCCTTCCATTCCCATTTTATTTAATGTGGCACCCCCAACTCATGGTTCCTTATCCTTGAAATCTGCTGTATTTCTCCCCACCACAGACCAAAATATATGACAGTATAATCTATATAAGTTTTCCTTTAATTGGCACTCTCCTGTAAGTAAGATCGTCAGCTCTATAGAGAAGCAAGGGCTTTATCAAATATTTTAGTGCTGTACACCCAGCCAGCAGAACGATTCCTGGTCTGGAGTTTGTTCTCTGTGATTATTTGTTGAGTAAATCAATGAATCAGCTTTACATTTTACCCTCTTTCTTAGTAGTTAGTGAAGGTTGTCAAAGTGCAATTTTCCACAAGGTGATAATTTGTGAGTTGTATGAAAACATCTCTGGCAGTTAAAGAGGGCTAGCATGCTGGTTCATGTAAGTTTCCTAGGAAACTGATATTTCGTTCAGCGATGTGGTGGAGTCACAGTTCGAGCCTCTGCTGTCATTTTGACATCTAGACCTGGGAAAGGCTTATTTTCTCCTTCCGAAGGTTTTGGAAGTCAAGTCCTTCTTCACTGTGAAGAACTAAGGAATGCTAATACTAATAAAAACATGGTAACCATTTTGATTGTATATATTTTTTTCAATCTTTGCCTCCATAAAGCTCATGAACCTTAAAATCTAAAAGGAATGATGATAAGGATAAGAACATTTATAAAACCAGAATTCAAACAAACAAACAAACAAATAAACAAAACGATAGCATTGTAAAACACTGCCTTTCCAAAATTCATTTGTAAATTGAATCATTTCAAAGTTGGAATACTTTCTCCCAGGTAAAGAAAGCACACACGTTGGTTAGGAGCTCAGCCCAGTGAAGCTGTCTAACCCTTAGGTACCTAAACTATCATTGCTATGATTTAATTTATGCTTCACCCTATTCATCATATTGTTTCTGTAGGATATTTCATTGCTAATTATAGACTTCAGAATTAAACTCTTTAGCTTCCCCCAGTTGGGCTTCAGAGGGGCTGGCATAAAGCACTTGCATAAAACATTTCAGGTATTTATCCCTTATATGTGGGTGTTCTGAATTAATTAATAAACCAGCTGCTTTCCTTTATGTCCTGCTGGGAGATTGGGTGAGAATGGGTTGCTGGTGGGGAGTTTCTCTTGTGGGAAGGTCTAGATTAGAACCTGCATGGAAGAGGATTAGTTGTTTGTATAATGCATGAGGATTTGCCTATGCATATACACTTAGAACAACAACAACAAAAAATTGTCACAGATCTAAGAGGCATAGCCCTGAATGGCAAAATTTTCATTATGTCATACAAATTAAGCAGAAGCACGAGACTGCGGGGAGACATGAAGTAGGAAGATGAAGGGGCTAAGCTTGTTGAAAGTGCAGCATTGTCAAAAGAAAGGGAGGTATGGCTGCTTTTTCGAACTCATAGGATGTATCTATTATTAGACAGTATCTCCAACCCTGCAGCTGACCCAAATTCTTAAGGAAACATGAATTTCAGAAAATCAGTCAATCATGTGTCTAGAATTTGGATCTTTGTGAAACTAGTTCATAAAGATTGGGGGGTGGGGAGCTTCAGACAAAGACATGCCGGAAACTTTCTTGTATCTTTATCCTACAAGTCTATGAGAGCAAGGATATCTGTTTTGTATACTACTCTATCCTGGGGCCTAAAATTGGCCCACAGTACGTACTCCATAAATATGTGTTGAATAATTGCATAAGACACAATGCCTTTCCCTTACGAGGGAAGCCAAAGAGGGGTGACAATTTGCTTCCATACCTGACGTCGAGTACATGAGCAGGTACTTGCCCTTACCCTAAGCACCGCCAGAGAGCATGACTGACAAGGAGTTTGGACCTGGAGAAAATAATGATAGTTTAGATATTATTCACAGTAGCAGTCATGGCATCAAATGTCTGGAGTGGTGGTTTCAAGCATCTGCTTTGGGGGCCTGAACGTCCTTCAGCATCATGGTAGCAAGACCGGAAGCTGGGTCTTAATCCTGTTATTGGCCTTGGGTTTTGTTTCTCACAGTCTGTTCTTCCTGTGGGTCTGACACTTGTTTTAATCTGGTTTTCCAACTTTCCTATTGGGTCTTTGTCGTACCTATTATTATTTTACTGGATAAGTTAGCCAGGATTGGTTTCTGTTGCCTGCATCCCAGACTTTTAATTGATTTCAGACAGGAGAGAAGAGATCCATGGAAATGAGGAGTTAGGGTTAGGGGAGTAACAGGAAGCAGACACGTTTCAACGGACCGTGGGCATGAGAGAAAGCATCTCGGTCCTTGGAACTGGAGAGAAATATGAGAGAAACTGGTTTTACAGGTGGGTACTTGGTAACAGCATTGGTTAGGCAAAAGGCTAATTATGGAATCCAGTTGTTAAGTCAAGGCAGGATTTGGAGAAAGGTTTACTTTAAGACTGAGTCGTTACTAGTCTCAGTTTGCAATTCTGAGGTTGAGTTCTAGCTCCTGAGATGCTTCAAATCAATGTAGACACACCTTCTCTTTCTCTTTCACTTCCACTCTAATTCGCATCATTATCATCCTCCAGTTGTCCCAAATCAAAGCCCCAACATTGTGAACATCCTCCCAGCCTCTATGGCCTCTTATTCATTTAATCATTTCTCAATCCCCACTCTAACTGCCTAGGATCAAGGAATCATCATCTCTCCTTTAAACTATTACAATAGCTCCTTAGCAAGAATTGTCACATCCTCCAAACGCAGTTCCCAATACAATGTTTCTTTTTGTTGTCTGATTGCTGACGCTAGGACTTAAATACTGTGTTAAATAGTAATGATGAGAGAGGACATTCCTGTTTTATTCCTGACCATAGAGGAAAAGCTCTCAGTTCTTCCCCATTGAGGATGATATCCACTGTGGGTCTTCCGCATATGGCCTTTATAATGTCGAGGTATGTTCCATCTATCCCTACTTTGTTGAGAGTTTTTATCAAGAATGGAAGCTGAGTTTTGTCAAATGCTTTTCTGCATCTGTTGAGAGGATCACATCATTCTTGTCCTTTCTTTTATTAATGTGGTGTATTATGTTGATTGATTTAGAAATATTGAACCACCCCTGCAGTCCAAGAATAAATCTTACCTGATTGTGGTGAATCATTCTTTAATGTACAGTTGGATTTGATTTGTTGGTATTTTATTGAGAATTTTTGTATCCATGTTCATCAGGGATATTGGCCTGTGATTCCTTTTTATAGTGGGGTCTTAATTTGGTTTTGGAATCAAGATAATGTGATAATGCTGGCCTTGTAAAAGGAATTTGGAAGTTTTGTTTGTTTGTTTGTTTTTTGTTTTTTCCCATTTCTATTTTTTTGTAACAATTTGAGAAGCAGAGGTATTAACTCTTCTTTAAATGTCTGGTAGATTCCCCCAGGAAGCCAACTGGTGCTGACTTTTGTTGATGGGTAATTTTTGATTAGGGATTCAATTTCTTCGCTGGCTGTGCATCTGTTCAAATTTTCTACTTCTTCCTGTTTCAGCATTGATAGTTTGTATGTTTCTAAGAATTTTTCCATTTCTTCCAGATTGCCCAGTTTGTTGGCACATAATTTTTTATCATATTCTCTTATAATTCTTTGTATTTTTGCAGTGTTGGTTGTGATCTCTCCTCTTTCATTCATGATTTCACTTATTTGGGTCCTTTCTTTTTTCTTTTTGATAAGTTTGACTAGGGGTTTACCTATTTTATTAATTCTTTCGAAGAACCAGCTCTTAGTTTCATTGATCTGTCCTACTGTTTTTGTGGTTGTTGTTTGTATATTGTTTATTTCTGCTCTAATCTTTATTACTTCCCTTATTCTGCTGGCTTTCGGCTTTATTTGCTCTTCTTTTTCTTGCTCCTTTAGGTATAATGTTAGTATACTTCCCTCTTAGGACCGCCTTTGCTGTCTGAATCCCAGAGGTTTTAGACTATCATGTTTTCATTTTCATTTGTTTCCCTGTATTTTTTTTTAAATTTCTTCTTTAATTTCCTGGTTAACACATTCATTCTCTTAGTAGGGGGTTTTTTAGCCTCCATATGTTTGTGGTCTTTCTGAATTTTTTTCTTGTGGTTGACTTCAAGTTTCATAGCATTGTGGTCTGAAAACGTGCATGGTATGATCTCAGTCTTTTTGTACTTATTGAGGGGTTATTGTGACCCAGTATGTGATCTATTCTGGAGAATGTTCCATGTGTACTCAAAAATAATGTGTATTCTGCTGCTTTAGGATGAAATGTTCTGAATATTTCTATTAAGTCCATCTGGTCCAGGGTGTCACTCAAAGACATTGTTTCTTTATTGATGTTCTGCTTAGATGATTTGTCCATTGTTGTGAGTGAGGTGTTAAAGTCCCTTAGCATTATTGTATTACTATCAGTGAGTTTCTTAATGTTTGTTATTAACTGATTTATATATTTGGTTGCTCCCAACTTGGGGGCATAAATACTTAACCATTGTTGGATCTTCTTGATGGATAGACCCCTTAATTATGATGCAATGCCCTTCTTCATCTCTTGTTACAGGCTTCATTTAAAAATCTAGTTTGTCTGATAAAACTATGGCTACTCTGGCTTTCTTTAGACATCTATTAGCATGACAGATGGTTCTACATCCTCTCACTTTCAATCTGCATGTGTCTTTAGGTCTAAAATGAGTTTCTCAAAGGCAGTATATAGATGGGTCTTGTGTGTGTGTGTGTGTGTGTGTGTGTGTGTGTGTGTGTGTGTGTGTATTGCTTATTTGTTTGTTTGGGTTTGGTTTTTCATCCATTCTGAAACCCTGTGTCTTTTGATTGAAGCACTTGGTCCATTTGTATTTATAGTGATTATTGAAAGATATGAATTTAAGGTCATTGTATTATGTGTAAAGTTGGCATTTCTGGTGTTGTTTTCTGTTCCATTCTAGTTTTTAGTGCTTTGGTGTTTTGTTTTTTTTTCCCCTTCACTCAAAGAGTCTCATTTAATATTTCTTTCAGGGCTGGTTTAATGGTCACAAACTTCTTTAGTTTTTGTTGTCTGGGAAACTCTACCTCTCCTTCTATTCTGAATGACAGCCTTGCTGGGTAAAATATTTTGGGATGCATATTTTTTCCCATTCAGCATGTTGAATATATCCTGCCATTCTCTTTTGTCCTGCCAAGTTTCTGTGGATAGATCTGCTGTGAAACTGATCTGTCTTTCATTGTAAGTTAAGAACTTTTTTTTTCCCCTGATGCTTTTAGGATTCTTTCCTTGTCTGTGTATTTTTGTAAATTTGGCCAATATATCTTGGTGATGGCCAGCTTTTGTTGAATTTAATGAGAGTTATATGTGCCTCTTGGATTTTGATCTCTGTGTTCTTCCCCAGATTAAGGAAATTTTCAGCTACAATTTGATTATATAAACCTTCTACTCCTTTTTCTCTTTCTTCATCTTCTGGGCCTCCTATGATGTGAACATGATTACATTTTAAGAAGTCACTCAGTTCCCTAAGTCTATCTTCATGATCCAATATCTTTCTTTTCCTCCTCTTTCGGCTTCATTATTTTCCATAATTTTATCTTCTATATCATTCCTCTGCTTCATCCATCTGTGTTGTTAGAGCATCCATTTTGGTTTCTATCTTATTTATAGTGCTTTTAATTTTGGCCCGACTAGATTTTAGTTCTTTTATCTCTGCAGTAAGGAATTCTCTAGTGTCTTCTATGCTTTTTTCAAGCCCACTTAGTATCCTTAAAATTGCTGTTATAAATTCTAGTTCAGATGTCTTAATTATAACTGTGTTGACTAAATCCCTGGCCATTATTTCTATTTTCTGTTCTTTCTTTTGGGGTGAATTCCTCTGTTTGTAATTTTGTCCAGAAAACAAAAACACAAACAAAACCCTAGATCCTGGGTGTGTTTTGGTCTGCTTGTTAAAAGAAGCTAGATTCAAACAATAAAGGTAAAAAATATATAAATTAAAGAATAAATAAAAATAAAAATAAAATGGAAGCCAGATCCTGTTTCTCCTAGAGCTGAGCTTTGTAGCACTCAATGATCAGTAGACTTACTGCATGCAAAGGGTTTATGCTGATCTTCTGGGAAAGGAGCCTCCTGCTCTGATTCTCAGGTGTACTTGCCCCAGTGGAGATGAGCCTGTGTGACACAGCAGGGCCAGGCTTGGTGCAGCAGCTCCAGTCTCCAGTTGGTGGCGCTATTTAGCTCACTGAGGTAGATCAATGCTAGTGGATGGGTGATGAAAAATAGCTTCACCCTGCTTTCTCACCTCTGCAATGGGAAGTTCATGCCAGACATTCTTGAGGAAGCCCTTAAAAACAATCACCCCTCCTGTGTCCCTAGCTTTCATCAGATCCCTGCCTTCACCCTGTCTGTGTTTAACCTCAGCAGCCAGCACTCTGTTTTATCTTGGGTATGGCTCTGTTTCAAAACTCTAACTTCAGAGACTCCCTGGGTAGGGCCGTGCTGATCCTCTGAGGGAGGGTCTTGTTGTGCTCTGGCTCATGCCAACTTGTCCCAGAAAATAGCCATGTGACCACACAGCAATTTGGAGTTTATGCTAAATAGCAGCACAAAGTTGATGCCAAAGTTTGCTGCCCTCAGCTGCATCTTTGTTCTCATGCTGGTAAACAGGGCAGCTTGCTGGCACCCACTGGGTCTTTTGCCCCAGGAGAGGCTGCTATACCTTTACAAAGTGCAGTTCAAGCAGGGGAACTGTTTCTCCTGGTACAGTCCAGGAGATCCTCAGATCATGCTGCCCACTCCAGGGTCTCTGTCCTCCTTCCCCACTGGAGCACTGCTCAGCTTGCCAGAGGTGACTCTGATGGTGGGGCTGATCTCCGAAACTTCAGATCCTGTGCTCTGCTGTTTATTAAGATAACAAAACCCAAAAACATAACCAAAAATCTTGCAGTATTTAAACCCTCTCCTTTTTCACAGTCAATGGTTTTGGGGAAGATTTTTTCCTTTTCATTCCACTATGTATATTTTCACTGTTTTCTCTGTCTCTCCTTCTCTCTCTTTCACTCCTCACTTCTCTCTTCATGTTCTGGGATCCTTCCCCTCTGCAATGCCCGCAGTTCTTTTCTCCACCAAATCAACTCTCAGTGTTTCTTGCCTTCCACGAGGTGGTTGTTTTTTCTGCTTGTAGACATGCAGCTTTGTTTGTCAGTCCTCAGATTGGTTTCTTGGGTGTTCAGAATGATTTGATATTTATCTATGTTTGAGGAAGGAGGCAAGCTTAGGGCCATCCTATTCCTCCACCATCTTAACCCCCTTCCTATTTGCCAAACATGCTTATTATTATTTTTTTAATGGAAAGTAATGACAACACTTTATAAAGAAATTTAAACATAAAGTTGTCATTTTCAAGGGAAGAGTTGGGAAGAGGATGTGCAAGATCATGGACACTTTAATTTTGATATTGATAGAAAAATATATGGTCAAACATATTTAAATATCCTTGATATTTATAAGACACATTTCTGAAATGAAATAACCACATTGTGGAAACTCATGAAGTACCAAATCTTTAAAAGATAAATGTACAAAAATACAGACTAGAGGTGACCTTGCTAATTTTAAAGCAGAATTTGATATATGATGATTAAAAAGGCACAGAAAGAGTACATAGTGGAAAAAAGTTACAATAAACCATGAAGAAACACAGATAAAATGTTATATAGCAAAGAAAATAACCAAGGCAAAAATTGTTAGATGCACAAAGAGAAATGGACAGTATGAACATCCTAGTGGAAAGCTTTAACTCTTCCCTCAGAATTTACAATTCATTTCGAAAAACAAATAATACCGTGCTCCATTTTCTTAAAGCTTATGAAGCTGCTGAGAAGTCATAAGTTGTTCTGGTATAAGTATTTAAATGTGAACTACTTTTTTTTTTCTCTTTCTGAACGTGTTCGAGTTATCTTTATGTTCGTTTTGTCAATTTTAATGATAATTGTTATTGATATGAGTCTTTTTCAATGTGCTGGTCACCAGTGGGATTTGTTCATTTGTAAACTTATGCCCTTCAGTTCTTAAAAATTGCCTTATCCATTTGTAAAAATTTGACTCTTCTGATACATGTCGTGTTTTTTAATCTTTCCATATTATTACCATTTTCTATTAATGTCATGTTATTTTGTTTATTTTCTGTACTTCTACTGATTTTCTTGTACCCTCATAGTCTGATTTTCCAACACATATTTTTTTGTGTGTGGTTTGAATATCCCTCCTTTTAAATATTAGCATTGTATTAGTGTTTCATAGATAAAACACATTTAAAAAAATTTTTTCCAATATAGCAGTTTATAGGTATTTTTCAAAGTTTTCTTCAATCTCTGTTTACTTCCTTTATGTTTGCTTATTTCTATGTTAGAATGTCTCCTCAATGTCCAGTATTTCCTGATACCTGGTTATATTAAAGAGTAAGAGACTTAAAAATCATTTGAAAGCTTCAATCATGTGGATATTGTTTGTTTACTGTAGGGCAGAACAATGAAGGCCAATTAAGGAGAGACTGCACAGTTATTTTCTATGTGGTCTTGAAGAAGTAGCTTAACATTTCCCTCCTCATCTGGAAAGTGGTAGATAATAGAGCTGAATCCAAAATGTTGTCTTGGAGATAAAATGGAATGATAAGTATAAAGTTCTGAAAAGAGTGCCCAAACAAACACTGTATAGATGTTTATGATGTATATATTTTGTCTGCAACACATTTAGAAACTTGTTGAGGGGTGGGCAGGGACTGGATCTTCTATTGTTCTTTATTTCCCTCCCTAGTTCATAGGGTTGCTCAGTGAACATGTGGTGGTGGAAGCTATGAGTTGCAGAGTTGAATTGACCTGTTTCCATCTCCTGACCTGCTTGTCCTTATTCCTGCCTATTCCTTTGGGCAAATTACCCAAGCTTACCACTCTTCAGTTTCATTATTTCTCAAACTGAGATTATAGTAGTACCTATCTCACAAGGTTATTTGTGTGGAATAAATGAGATATGAGATGTAAAGTGCTCGTCACCTCATAAATGCTCAATAGCTTTGGCCAATAATGATATAGTAACCGTGGAAATTATAATTGCAAGTATGTGTTCTTGACAAGACTTACTAGTTTACTCATTACATTTTCAGTCCTCTTGTCCTTTTCATTGACTTTTCAAATCTGTTGGTAAGGATTGAGATGAGATGTATTTATTGGGTAAACATGAGATTAAGAATTTCAAATCATATAGTTTAGATTAGAGCTTTGCAACCTTTCCTATAAAAAACATAAAGTACAAATTTGAGATGTAGGCCATATGGTATCTGTTGCAATCATTCAACTCTGCTGCTATACCTTGAAAGAAGGCCAAGACACTATGGAAATGAATGGATGTGTCTGTGTTAAAATAAAACTGTATCTATAAAATCAGGTGAAAGAGGAAGGAAATTGGCTTGTGGGCCTCAGTTTGCCAACCTCTTTATACCACAAAGGTCAAGCCAAGAATGGAAACATAAGCCACATAGTCCTGTCACTGTACTAACAAAGCATCAGATGTTCTGGACACTCTTTGGCATAGGGGAGTATTTGGCTTTTGCTTGATCCTTCATGTAAAGAACATCAATTCTTTCCTTTCTAATAGCTCTAGAGTGTCTTCCTATAAAAAGGTACCTCCAGAACCTATTTACATTAACCACAATGAGGTATAGCACCAATAAGTACATACAGGACCATTAGCAAACAAATTCTTTTTTGCTTTACTAGATACTTCCATCTCTATGGATGAGGTCAAACCCCAATATCTCAACAACCACTTTGAATCTCTTTACAATTGATGGGAAATGCACTAAAATGTTTTCCCGCTCAAGATTATCCTTATAATAGAGATCGTGATTTTAAGGGACTCTCTAAAAGGAGATTATGAATCATTATGAAAAGATGACTCACCTGTAAGGAGAGTGCATCCTCTGTAAAGGTGTAATTTGGGAACACATTTTTTTTCTTAAGTAAAATGCACACTTACAAAATCTGTTAAGTATCTTGAGTATATGTAGAGGAAATGATTTATATAACATCAGTGAAGTATTTTACCCACTCAATATATATTTTGGCTGCATATCTTTTAACAAATAATTGTAAGTTAATTTTGTGTTTAATAAGGGTATGCTAACTCTATCACAAGGCATGGTCTTTCCTTTCAAGCTATTCTTTATGGTAATAATTTACATGTTCTTAAGCTGTATTTTCAAGAAATGGAAATGTGAGGTAATAAAAGGACAGGTGTGCTTATCAACCAATCAACCAATTGGTATTCATTATTAAGTCCTAGACAGTGTTAAGTGCCTCATAGGATTTAGAAGTATGTATTAGAGTCCTTGAAGGAATCACATAAGAATAATAAATGCAGGATTTCAGAGGACAGAGGATAGCAGGGTGAAAATATTTGAGTAGATTTCATGAAGAAGATAGGACCTAAAGGATAGCATTCAAATGAATAGAGAAGGAAGGGTATTATGGAATCACCAGGAGCAAATACCTATATATGTCCTAACAGTGGTACTGAGGAAATGACAATGACTGGAGCATTTGTAGCAGGTGGGAGGAAGTGGGAAATAAAACATAAATTGTCTGATTTCAAAATCAGCCATGGGAGTGTTTTGTTTAGTGAACACATGTGTGTGTGTGTATCTGTGTGTGTATGCATACATCCAAATATATGCATGTGTGTGCATATATATGTTACATTCCAAATTGTTTAGAGCCTCCAACAAATAGTCAATAAAAATGAGCAAGAAAAAAATAGTTGAGAGAATCATGGCAAAGGAAAACTATTGGTAAAGATAGTGGCTCATGCATGATCACTATTCCTAAATATTTATTAAATATATGAAATAATAAAATTGAGGCAATAAAAATAGCATTATGATATTAAACATGTCATTTAATCTTTTTTCCTTTTGTAACACAAGGAACATAATAATGGCTATTAACTATGTTAATACATAAAGGGCTTATAGAACGATGCTTACTGCAGAGCAGACTTTAGATAAGTATTGACTACTGTTATTAATATCCAATTTATTTTATAATAGTTTTTAGAAACTGTAAGAAAATAACAAAAGAAGATTGAAAGGAGTTAAATTCCATGCAAAATAATTCTTTTTTTTTTGTTATTTACTAGATTTAGGGACTTTATAGAGCTCCTCATATACCTTTAAAACTAAAATAATTCCCATGGAAATATCTCCAAAGAAGTGCAACCTAGCAAAATATACTAAAATAACCTAAGATAATTATGCATAATATTAATATTTGACCTTCAAGTGTATCCAATTGTCAGCACAGTCCTCACTGCTTCAGATCATATTTTCATTTTTATAACCTGGTCAGATAAACCTGAAGTGGACTAAAAGAAGCATGTAATAAATATTGAGGGGTGCCTGGGTGGCTCAGTTGTTTAAGCATCTTGGTTTGAGCTCAGGTTGTGATCTCAGGGTTGTGAGATCAAACCCTGCATCAGACTCCACAATGGGTGTGGAGCTTGCTTAAGATGCTCTCTTTCCCTCTCCCACTGCCCCTCCCTCTCCCCTCTCTCTCTCAAACCAAAAACAAAAACAAAATTTTGAAGCCATATTTTGGTGCATAATACTATGAGAGAGAAAAATGGTAACATGGCCAACAGTTATATTTTTCCCTACATTTAAAAGGTGCTCTTTCAATTTAAGCTTATTAGTGATCAGATTCAGAGATAGCAAAAGGACAACTCTTGGAATAAAACAGAAAGCTCAAAACCAATTGCATCTATGAGCTCGGTCTGCTTGTATGTGTGATCATATGTGTGCACATGCTTTTTATTTGTGTTGACACTAAATTTGCTGCTTTAAATCAGGAAGTGAGTGAGTTGCACAGCTCCTGGACATAAGGAGGTAAAAGCCACAGTTACACCTGTTATCATGTCTAGTTCTATGGAAAAAATAATGTTTTTAGGAAACATTAGGATAAATAAGTGTTATTTGTCCCTGGATATCTTTTTTTAAAGATTTTATTTATTTATCTGAAAGAGAGAGTGTGTGTGAGAGAGAGCACAAGCAGGGGGAGCTATGGAGAGAGAGGGAGAAGTAGGGAGCCAAATGTGAGGTTTGATCCCAGGACCTGAGATCATGACCTGACCCGAGGCAGGTGCTTAACCAACTGAGACACCCAGGTGCCCCAATCCTTGCATATCTTAATAAATTACAGAAATCAATTACATAAATATATATAAAGTATGTATTAACATGGCTTATATCAGAAATATTAACGTAAGAGGTGCCTGGGTGGCTCAGTCGGTTAAGCTTCTGACTCTTGATTTCAGGTCATGTCATGGTCTCAGAGTCATGGAATCAAACCTCACATCAGACTCCATGGTCATCAGGGCAGATGGGGGAAATCTGCTTGACATTCTTTATATCCCACTCCCTTTGTTCCTCCCCCTGCTTATGCTCTTGCTCTCTCTCTAAAATACATATATAAATCTTGAAAAAGAAAAATGACCATGTACCCTGGGTACAAGTAAAGCATCTTCTCTATGTTTATAGCCTGTTGTTGAACTTATGTGAACTAACCAAATAGTATGTATAAAGTTCAGAAAGAAATGAAAAGAAGGTCATTAAGAAGCTTAGGTTTAGATTCTGGCTAAAGAGTCAAACTGCATATTTTGGATTTTTGAACCATAAGAACAAAGTGCAGAATCTGTTGAGAGTCAACTGAGTAACACAAAATACCTTTACTTCTTAAACGATAACCAGAGGAAGAAGAACTCATTCACTGTAAAAACAAACAGCAACAACAACAACAACAACAACAAACCCTTCCAGGGGAGGTTAGACATTCAGGTCATGGCTTTGAGGAATGATTAGAATTTGATTATTAAAAGGGATGAGTGGTCATATAAACAGTAGGGAGTTATATAGGAAAAGTTACTGAGGCCTCAGTGTGCTAGGTAAATTTATAAGACAATGAGTAGACTTGACTGCTGGAGTAGAAACTACATTTTATTTTATGTTATTTATTTAAAGATTTAACTGTTTGTTTTGGAGAGAGTATGTTGTGGGGGTGGGCAGAAGAAGAGAGAAACGTAAGCAAACTCCATACCCAGGGCAGAGTCTGATGTGGGGCTTGTTCTCACGACCCTGAGATCACAAGCTGAGCTAAAATCAACAGTCTGATGCCTAACCAACTGGGCCACTGAGGTCACCCTGGAACTGGATTTTAGAAATGAATGAGAGCTACCGATTATTGAGCAGTTGCTGTAGTTACTATGTGCCAGATATGTATTTTATCTCACTTGATCTGGCCATCCTTGCAGGAATTAGAGTCCATTATCCCTGCTGTACAGGTGAGAACACTGAGGCTTGGAGGATTGAAGCAGCATTGTCCAGTTCACACCTCTCACTGCTATGTGAGGTAAGGGAGTTAGTCTTCAGATCCCAAATCCTAACCACAGTATTGCCGCTGTCATCAGTGGATAAGCCTACTTTGAATGGCAGGCCCAGAAATGTGGATGTCATCTTATGTAAACTTAGAAACCATTGAAGGTTATGAATAAAGGAGTGACATTTTATTTAGGAAGAATTGACTGTCACAGTTGCAGGATCCAATGTGATCAGACTCAAATTGGTTAGGGCACGAACAAGTGCTTTATGTCATAGGCAGAATGGAACCAAGACTGTTGACTGGTATAGGAGTCAGGATTATTGCTAAAATAAAGGTTGAAAGAAGTGAGAGGATTAAGTTGGATTTAAGTTGATAATAGGATGTTCAAGTAAAAAGGTCTTTATGTAATTGTAAATATATAATCAAATTTTGAAGTGAGGTATGGTTTGGAAATATAAATCAAGATATCACCATAAAAAATCCAGTTTGTGCTATGAAATGAGATGAAAGCAGCTTGAGGACTGAAGTTTTTTTTTTAAATAAGATTTTATGTATTTATTTGACAGACAAAGACAAGTAAGAGAGGGAACACAAGCAGGGAGAGTGGGAGAGGGAGAAGCAGGCTTCCCGCCGAGCAGGGAGCCCAATGTGGGGCTCAATCCAAGGACCCTGGGATCATGACCCAAGCTGAAGGCAGATGCCTAACAGCTGATCCACCCAGGCACCCTGAGCACTGAGTTTTGGAAAAGGTGTAGAGTTAGATGAGAAATGTGAGACAGCAGGAGAGGAAGAGGTTGGTGATTGGAGTAGTGATAAGAGTATGAACTTTAACAGTAAGAGAAGACAGTATTTTAGGAAGGAAAGTCAAGAGTTAACAGAATTAGGGGCACCTGGGTGGCTCAGTGAGTTAAGCTTCTCCCTTTGGCTTAGGTCATGATTTCTGTGCCCTGGGATCAATCCCTGTCTGGCTTCCTGCTCAGTGTGGAGTCTGCTTCTCCCTCTCCCTGAGCTCCTTCCCCATGCTCACTCTCTCTCTTTATCTGTCTTAAGTAAATAAATAAAATCTTAAAGAGTTAACCAGAATTAAATGAAATGCAAAGGAAATATGCAAACAACAGCAATGACACATGTGCACAAAACCACTAGACAATTTAGCAAGGCTGTCAGCAAAATGTTAAAGATGAAAGCCGAAGCATAGGAAATGAAAAGGAAAATTTCAGGAAATGATAATCCTCAACTTAGGGATATTTGGGAATAAAAAGCAAATTAAGATGAATATGTAACCTAGAGCAACATCAAGATCAGCTGAAATTCCTTCTTCCCGCCTTGAACGCTCTCAAATTATAGGAGACTTTAGCTTGTTTATGTATGGGGCCAAGCGTGTGGGGAGGTGAATGTCATGGGAGTTAACAGGGGTAACAGTGGTAGAAATAATAATTAAAGCAAGATCTGCTTCCCTCGACAGGAATACACGACAGCTGTGTGATAATTAGCTCTCTAATTCACAAACCTTGAGATATTGAACAACCTCTTTGACTACTTTTAGGTCTTAATTTCCTTATTTATAAAAAAAATAAAAATATCCATCCATTTATTTACTCATGAAGTGCTAATTAAGCAACCAGTATATCAGACACGGTGTTAAGGATCAGGATATGGTCTTTAGGGATTCGTAATTTAGTGAAGAAGGTGAGGAGTAAATTAGCAATTAGATTATGGAGTTAAGATTATACAGATTTGTACAGGGTGCTGTGATGACACAGGGGTGTGACAATTAAAATAAATGTCTAAGCGTCATTAGAAAAAGGAAAAAAAAAAACCCTACCTCCTCCCTTTTCCTGTTCCCTTATTTGTGCCTTCTGGGGTAAGATCCTGAATACATTGAATGCACCCCAGTACCTGTCTCAGGGTCTCAATTTTAGACTTTGAAAACCTCATACTGGAAGTAATTGAAGAGCAATCAGGCAGAAGCCAGTGAAACTCGTTAGACAGGGGTTAAAGTAATCGGAGTGAAAAGCAAAGAGAACCTGAAATAAGATAGTGGCAGTAGGAATACAAAGGAAGAAATTAATTTAAAAGCTATTTGGGTGGTAAGGCTCAAAGAGAAACTGTGAAATATGGGATTAATATATCAAAAGGGAAGTAGGAATTTGGCATGACTTAAGGTTTTATGTTTTAGGCAAGTAGGTAGATAATCATGAGAAGTTATAGCAGGAACAGGTCTGTGTTTATGTGTATCTGTGGGTGTGTGCTTATTAGTGGAGAGCACATAATGACAGGCTGTTTTGGCATGTTGGATTTCAGATATTTGTGGAAATTCTAAGAGGAGATGTTAAATATACTACTGACCACTCAGATACTCTGGAGAAAAATCTAGAAATATATATTAGGGAGCTGTTGCCCAGTGTATCACACTTGCCCAACTAGCGATGGGAGCTGATCAAGAAATAATTTTGATTTTCATCTCCTGAATGGACAGTTTTACAATTCTTAAGTCTTCTGAGTAGATTGCAGGTGAACAAGAAACAGTTGCTTGTCCATGTCAAAAACTAATCCTTGCATTTGTTTTCCCTTATTTTCTATTTTACCTATCTATTACTGTTCCTTATACCCTCTCTCTGGGATCACATTCCCAATAAGCTACCTGTACACAATCCTTTTCTCAGGGTACCATTGTGATCTATAATAAAAAATACATATTTTGTCTTTGTCTCCATTTCTGACACAGACGTCCTAAAACCCTTCGAATTTCCTAAGCGGTGAGAGGTAATAAAGATGCCTTCTGTTATATTAATGAGGTGACTTTTAGGCCCTGCCTAAAACAGGGGCTACTTGCCTGGACACACAAGTGACTGGAGTTGGAAATTTCAGTCCCTTCCCCTCTCCCAGTCTCTGGTGTGAAGTGGATGGAGCTGGAAGTTGAATCTGTCACCAATGGCCAAGGATTCAGTCAATCATGCCTATATAAGGAAGCCTCCATAAAAACCTCAGTGTATGGGAGTTAGAGAATTTCTGGGTTGGTGAACATCTGGCAGCGCTAGGAGAGTGGTGTGTCTGGAGAGGGCATAGGAGCTCCACATACTTTCCCCTTATCTTGCCTTATGTAACTATTCCATCTGGCTGTTCCTGAGTTCATATCCTTTTATAATAAACTGGTAATCTAGTAAGTAAAATCTTTCTCTGAGCAACTCTGGCGGATTAATTAAATATGAAGAGGTATTCATTTAAATCTATAAGGAGTCCCTCAGAAGCACGGGTGATGACCTTGACTTGGAATTGACATCTGAAGTGGGAGGGGCATTTATAGGACTGAGCCCTTAATCTGGGGGATCCGAGGCTATCTCCAGGTAGAGTGTCAACATTGAGTGGAATTGTTGGGCATCTAGCTGGTATCATAAAAATGCTTGGTGTGGAATAAAACCCCACAGCTGGTGCCAGAGGTATCGTGTGAGAGTAGAGGAGACACATACAGGAGCAGTGTACGTTTTTCTAAGACACAGGAAGAGTAGAGACACAGTAATTTTGTAAAGAGGAAAATGATTTTTGTTTCAGCTAAATGTTCTTGGTTAAATATAAGGCAAGTTGATGTGCTGAGGTTGGGGGAGAGATGTGCCTGAGTAAGGGTTTTCTGAGAAAAGCAAAAGTTGAGACTTTAACAACTAAGGAGAATGAAGTATGTGCTACTTAATGATGCTTAGGAGGTTGCCTGGAAGGCTTTCAAGATCCAGCTGGGGTAGAAGCCATGAATTTCTTGTGGCATACATCCTATTAGGTACTTTTCTGCAGCAGAAACATGAATAACTAGGACATAGCTTACTCTGGGGATGAGATTTTACAAGGCGTGTGACGGGTAGAAAATAGTACAGAGAAGAGGGTTGTGGAGCTTAATGATCTTGGTATTGAGCCAAGATTGAATAGGAAAGGCAGCAAGTCCAGAGCTGAGCTGATAGATCTGTAATAAATGATGCGGTTGGGAGACTGTAGTCTGCTATGTCTCTTGATAGAAAGACTTAGAAAGGAGAGGCTGTAGATAGAGGTGGACAAATACAAGTAAGAGATTTCAGAAGCAGAGCTGATTTGAGTTGTGATAAGGTCCAGGGTGTAAGCGTGGAAGTGGACTGAGAACACGGTCACTGGAGATGAATGTAGGCTGCCAAATAAGCCCTGCCCATGGACTTTGACATCACCCAGGACCACTATGAGACCACAAGAGGAGTGGGTGACCCCAGCCTCGGTGGCCATAGGCTATGTGTAGACCATGTATTCTGGTGCAGAAGGTTGTTAGACGATAGCAACAAAAAAACAAACAAGATCACAGTGATTCTGTCAGACAAGAGCCTTGAAGAGGTTTAGAAATGGAATAGCAAGAAGAGACATGGATTTCCATTTTGTTGACTTCTGGTCTCTGCAGAGCTCAGTGACAGGAAATGTACAATTAAGCCTGATTTAGAATGTAGGGGACTAGTGGTATTTCTACCTTTAGAATTGCTAAGAGGACTCAACATGTGTGAAAACATGTGCTAACAGTGGGTTATATACCCTTACGTAAGTTAATAAAATTCAGAGAGGGAGAAATTGAGGAAAGAAGGTCAAAAGAGATACTGGATGAGATCAGGGTACAGAAATAGAAGCTGAGAGCAGCACTGGATGGAAGGATGACGTTTTTCTCTCTGGGACTGGAGGGCATTTTGAGAATGTAAGAGTTGAAATAGAGACACTACTATCCTCATCTATCCTAGGAAGACTTTCAGGTTAATTCCAGGCACTTTGGACATACCTGTTACCGTGACCGGTTTATGAAATCGTTAGTCCAGGAGACTGGTTTAGATGTTAAAGCCATTTAGCTTTTGCATTACTCTCTAATAGGATAGCTCTACTTAGAAAGACAGGAAAATAGCTCTGTCATACAGCAGTCCAGATATTTAGGCAACAATATTTAAACATGTTTTTTTCTTTTCTCACTGTCACTGCAGTCATAAGTGAGTTTTGCTGCAGCTGGTCATTAAACGCTGACAGGACTGTAAGATGGAAACTTGTGCTCTTGGCTGATACTGGGAGGCAGGGTAAAACTGGTCATTTTCAGAACTGTGGTTGTGGCTCATTCTTGTCCCTTTACATCTTGTTTGTAATTGTAAAATTAGAATTAAATGGAAGGAGTTGAACTCTGGAAAGAACATTAAATGATTCAAAACTACCTATGTGTCTGTATTTCTTGGTATTTCAAATGAAGGTAAAAACATTTTTTAAGTGTGTTGAAATGATTTTTGAACTCAAAATGTTGTTTATTTCACACATTACGACTGTCATTCAAAAAATGAATTATGGGATTGGGCAGCCACATTTTCTTCAGAGACTTCCTCCCAAAGATTTGAATTTGAATTGAAGCCTTTCTTTCTTGCTGTCAGCAGAGTAGATGTGGGAGTCACTAAGAGAGCATCTTACTATAAGATCCATTGTCCCTTGTGTAGATGCCCTACCTTGATGCAGACTAACCAATGTGTGATCTGTATAAGCTTGGTCTACAGAGAAATCACACTCAACTCAGATGTGACAGTTACTCATTGCCATTCATTGCATGCAGGTGTAACTAGGGGTTGGGGGTAAGCATCACTTCATAATAGTTAAAATTGGGAACAAGTGAAATTGCCCTGCCTGGGACTACATGATGCGTAACCCAGAACAAGTTCATTTCTTTGTGTTGCAGTTTCCTCATCTACAAAATACAACAGCCTAAGCTCACAGTTGTGATATGAGTAACTGAGGGAGAAGACAGGATAAGGCACTGGAAACAGTGCCTAGTACATACATGTACTCAGTAGCTGTTCTTCTTACTAACTTATTAACTTTATTAACTTTAATGCCTAATAGGCTCTCTTATGAGAGATATTTTAAAACTCTTTGTATTTTTTTTTGTATCTTCTGAACTTTATCACTCTCTCCCCTCCTCCCCCATAGTACCTGCAACCACCATTCTACTCTGTGTGCCTGTGAAATCATTAAAACAATTTTTTTAGACTTTACCTGTATACTGTAGGGTATTTGTCATTCTCGGTTTCATTTCTCTTAGCAAAATGCCTTCAAGTTTCATCCATATTTACCCTTGAAATCACAGGATCTTTTCCTATGCCACATTTTCATTATCCATTCATCCATCATAGGATACATAGGTTGTTTTCATATCTTGATGGTTGTGAATAATGCTATAATGAGCAAGGGTGTACAGATACTTCTTTGAGATACAGATTTCAAATCCGTTGGAAATATTTCTAGAAGTGAGGTTGTTGGATTATATGATAGCTCAGTTTTTACTTTTTTTAAGGAACCATAATCCAGTTTTACACATAATGACTTCATCAATCTATATTCACACCATCAGTGTATAAGGGCTCACTTTTCTTCACATCCTCAGAAACATTTATTACCACTTGTCTTTTTGATTATAGCCAACTGACATGTATAGGTAATATCACATTGTGGTTTTGATTTGGATTTCTCTGATGATTAGTGCTGCTGCACAACTTTTTTATACCCATCAGTCACTTGTTTGGCTTCTTTGTAAAAATGTCTTTTCAAGTTCTTTGCCCATTTTTAAATTGCATTATTTGCTTTTTTTGTTACTGAGTTATATGAGTTCTTTATATATTTTATTTACCCCCTAACAGATATATTGTTTGCAAATGTAACCCATTCAATGTGTTGTTAGTTCCTTTGTTGTGCATAAGTTCTTTAGTTTGGTATAGTCCCACTTATAATTTTAACTTTTGTTGCCTATACTTTTATGTCTTTTTTTTTTTTAAGATTTTATTTATTTATTTGACAGAGAGATCACAAGTAGTCAGAGAGGCAGGAGGAGAGAGAGAGATGGGGAAGCAGGCTCCCCGCTGAGCAAAGTTCCAGATGCGGGGCTCGATCCCAGGACGCTGGGATTATGACCTGAGCTGAAGGCAGAGGCTTTAACCCACTGAACCACCCAGGCACCCCTACTTTTGATGTCTTATCTAAGAAATCATTCCCATGACCAATGTCAAGAATATTTGACCCTGTGTTTTATTCTAGGAGTTTTATGGTTTCAGATCTTATATTTGTCTTTGATTCATTTTGACTTAATTAATTAAATTAATTTGAGTGGTTTAAGATAGGAGTCCATTTACATTTTTAAGATATGGACATTTAATTCCTTAGCACCATTTATTGAACAGACTGTTATTTTCCCTTTGTGTGATCTTGGTGCCCTTGTCAAGTTAGTTGACCATATATCCATGAGTTTATTTATGTCTGGGCTTTTCATTCTGTCCCATGGGTCTATATGCCTTTTTATTCCAATACCATATGGTTTTTATTTGTTTGAAATTTTCTTAATGTTCAATGTTTTAATATTGCATATATATTAAATGATACTATTCTAAATGCTTAAATACTTAGAAAACAATCATAAGTTACAAAAACAAAAATTTTCAGTTACTTAGATATTGATTACATTTTTAATCAGATTTCCCAAACATGTATTTAAAATTAAAAGTATACTACAACAGATTTAATTGTTATGGCCACTTAAAAAGGCAGTTTAGGGGCGCCTGGGTGGCTCAGTGGGTTAAAGCCTCTGCTTTCGGCTCAGGTCATGATCCCAGGGTCCTGGGATCAAGCCCCGCATCGGGCTCTCTGCTCCGTGGAGAGCCTGCTTCCTCCTCTCTCTCCCTGCCTGCCTCTCTTGCCTACTTGTGATCTCTGTCTGTCAAATAAATAAATAAAATCTTTTAAAAAAAAAGGCAGTTTAAAGTTTATATTTTTAAAATGAAAATTTAAAAACTATTAATTTATATTTAACCTAGTTTAAAAATAAGCAATAGAGTGCATGCCGATCTGTTTCCTTTTTTTTTTTTTTCCAGATTTTTATTTAAAATCCTAGTTAGTTAACATATAGTATAATATCGGTTTCAGGAGTAGAATTTAGTGGTTCATCACTTACATACAACATCCAGTGCTCAGCATAACAAATGCCCTCCTTAATACCCATCATCCATCTAACCCATCCTCCACCCTCTGTAGATCTGCTTTCTAATTATCTTTTTGATTTTTATTCTCATTCTTGGGAAACATGCTCTTTTTTTTTTTTAAGATTTTATTTATTTATTTGTCAAAGAATGAGAAAAAGTGAGAGAGAGAAGCAGACTCCCTGCTGAACAAGGAGCCCAAAGCAGGACTTAATACCAAGACCGTGGGGTCGTGACCCCCCAAGCCAGGTTCTTAACCCTCTGAGCCACCCAGGTACCCAGACATACTCATTCTTAAACTGTTTCTTATGTCTTCTTAGGTTATAGTCATTTCATCAGACACATTTCTATATTTTCCTTAGGAGATAGCCATCCTCCAAACTAGAAAGAAAGAAAAGATTATTGTCTCCCTGAAGCTGAGGTTGCAAGTTCTGGATGATCGATGGATTCCTGGTTGGCATCTAAAGCTAAATGTATTTTCCAAACCTTAGCAGGAGAGCTTCAGGCTGGGGCGCCTGCACATTTTTAAAACTTCACTTCAGGGGCGCCTGGGTGGCTCAGTGGGTTAAAGCCTCTGCCTTCGGCTCAGGTCATGATCTCAGGGTCCTGGGATCGAGCCCCACATCGGGCTCTCTGCTCAGCAGGGAGCCTGCTTCCTCCTCTGTCTCTGCCTGCCTCTCTGCCTGGTTGTGATCTCTGTGTGTCAAATAAATAAATAAAATCTTTTTAAAAAAAAACCAACAAAACTTCACTTCAGTGCTCAGCTGAGGGACTCTGTAAGCCCAGAAATTTCCGTTGAGCTTTAGCCTTTCAGATCCTGTTCCCTGTTCCACAATTATGCTGAGAAATTTTCTTTAGCCCGCGTTTAGCCCGCACTGTCTTGTCATTTCTGTTGACCTGGACTGTTAGTATACTTGAAAACTTATGCTTGGCTAGGTAACATCTCATTACTAATAACTTAGGGACTTTACCTCCAGAAGACAAAAGGTTGAATGTGAAATTACCTCTCCTCTTGAGAACATTTGCCCAAGTCATCATTTGAGGACACATTGCTAGGTCCTTTTTTATTTAGTCATTGTGTGACCTGTAGGGGTGATTAGCCATGGTTATGACATGTGATTACTCTGCTGCCTAGCCCTCTCTATTCTTTCGCAGAAGTATACAGCATAGAGTTTCCTCTTATCATTCTTTTATTTAATCTATCAAGAAAACTTTATACTTTAGGAGTGAAATGTACAGAAACAACACTCAAATACCACCACTTATAAAAAATCAGTATAATTATGTATTACTAGAGTTGCCATTCTTGTGCATTTTAATAATTACTTTAAAAACATGACATTTATTTTATTTTGAGTTTCCTTTTGTATTTATGGCTTTTTACAAATTCAATTTGTTCCATTTAATTATATCTATTTTTTCATTTTTCATTGAGCATCACCATCTGAAAATCTGGTGTGACTCCTTTTGCCTTTCAGCAATACTTCTAAAACCTGTGAAAAGATTCTTGCCTTTTCTCAAGATAGTCCTGGTTCACCTTGAGTTTTTCCTGTTGTAAGACATGGAATCACCTTCTTCCCTTGTTTTCTCTCTTTTAGTGGTGTTAGGATGCATATAGAATTGCCTTAGTTGTACCATTCATAGGTAGCCAATAGGACCTTTTATCAGAGTACTTTAATGAAAGAGCTGTAGACGAGATTTGTTTTTTAAAATCATAAGTTCATGGGACTCCTGGGTGGCTCAGTTGGTTAAGCGGCTGCCTTCGGCCCAGGTCATGATCCCAGCGTCCTGGGATCGAGTCCCACATTGGGCTCCTTGCTCAGCAGAAAGCCTGCTTCTCCCTCTGCCTCTGCCTTCCACTCTGTCTGCCTGTGCTCACTCGCTCTCCCTCCCTCTCTTTCTGACAAATAAATAAATTAAAAAAAATAAAAATAAATAAAATCATAAGTTCATAATGTTTCCATTTTTGTAGTGGTCTCCCTATATCCTTCTTTCTTTGTTGTAAGATAACAGCTTTCTACTTACTCTCTTTGCAAGATACCTATTGAAATTTTTATCTCTTCATCCAAACTTTAATTATATTTCCTTCTTTTTATAATCCTTAAAGATTTCATTGACAATTTTTATATACTTTATTGTATTTACTAAAGAAATTCCATCTTTTATAATTTTGGGTTTTCTCTATCATATTGCACTTTATATATCTTTATCAAAGAATCAATATTGTTCAGAGATGTTATAAAATATGAAATTATAATAGTTATTAAATCATCCCAAATTGCTATAAATACTAATGCATTCTTTCGTAGATATATTTCCCAAAAGGAATGAAATGTTTTACATATTACCTATATTATATAGGTCAAATGACTTTTATTATCTGTATATTATTGATTAAGTAACTATGCATTTTGTTAAACTGTATTTCATGTAGTATAAGCAATAAATCCTACTTCTGTGAGTGAATGAATAAAACTTGTACTTTCTACACTTTAATTTACCAGAAACTTGAAACAGTTTGGGATTGAAATTGTGTAATTAGTTTGGCTTCATCACAAACACGTTTTAGACATGAAAGAACAGAACTCACCAAGAGTAATAACAAGTCCGTGACAGCCCTGTCAGTTGGGCAGACAACGATAATTCTGGCTAAGTGTCCTCTTCTAGACCACTTGGAAGCACAGTGGGCATAATATTAAAAACTGGAATGAAACATGAAATCTCAAAATTACATGGATGTTGAAAATAACAGAATAAGCAGCTAGCATAATGCTACGTTCCACTTACAGATAAATTTTAAAGCATTATACTGGGGGACAAATGGTTGGTTTACAAATTCAGCAAAAGGGATTTTATCTGTTATATCGAATTTCTTAGAGTTGTATTATTTGTAGCCC
Organism: Mellivora capensis; assembly: GCA_004024625.1. NCBI lineage: Eukaryota > Metazoa > Chordata > Mammalia > Carnivora > Mustelidae > Mellivora > Mellivora capensis. Next base: position 28,938 of record PISX010016142.1, read on the forward strand.
TTTTCATTTAAATGTCTTTTCATATATTAAAACCTAGAAGAAGAAAATCTTGAGATTGGTCCTTATTTTCTTCACTGAGAAGTATATTTAACTTGAATTTCATTTTACTTTGAGATAAGGTACATTTTATTAGGTCTTGCACCTGTGGAGATGACCTCATATTCTCTCTCTCCTTCCTTCCTTTTCCTCTCTCTCCTTTTTTAAAATAGTAAGACATATCGCTGGGGAAAATGGCATACCACCCCAACTTTATGATATAGTAAATGATGGCAACACTACCAATACATAAGTGTTGTAAAGAAAATTTCTACAGTTGAAGAGAAAAACTAACAGCTTCATACCTGTTCCAGTGGTAACAGTATAAAGCATGTAGAAGTTTCTTCAGAGAAAGTGCACTATATATTCAATATTTGCCAAATATTGAATATGAGTTTGGTGTCAACATCTTAGTGATTTTTCTGGTACAGTTAATTGTGGGCATAAAAAATATATTCTCACTTACTTTTTTCTTTTCCACAGTTATTCTCTAAAAGCTAACAAGTCACAGATGAACTATTTGTCATGATATTGATTCATTTACATCATACAGAGGAGCCATGTTTTTCCTTAGGAACAGAAAGCATCTAAATCTCCTTTTGGTTAGGAACTTTATAAAAAATAATTTTCCTTCCTTTTCTTTTTTTTTTTTTTTAAGCAGTCAGTGTGCTGAAAATAACTGGGATCACTCGCTTCTCCTTGGATCATGTCACTTTACAGTTACTTGTAAAAGGCTGTCTGTGCTCTTTGCTGTATATTCAGAGATGAGTATGCTTTTTTTACTGTTTTAGCCAATATACAATATCCATGACTTTCTGAGAAGTCTTAGATAAGGAGGAAGAAAAAGGAACATATTTAAATTGTAGGTAATTCCCAGGTAGCTTAGAAAATTGGTTCTAATTAGCAGATGCAACAGAGTAGGAAATAAGGGGTTGTTTTTCAAACTTTGGCATGCATCAGAATCAGCAGGAGGGTTTTTTAAAACACAAGAGGCAGAGCCACCTCCAAAACTCATCATGTCTAGTGTGAAACCCAAGGAACTGTGTTACTTCCAAATTCCAGGTGATTCCGAGGATGCTGTTGTCTGAAGATCACGTTTTGAGACCCATTGCATTCAAAATCAGTCCTCTGCAAATCCCCTGATTGTGAGCTCCAAAAGAGCAGTAACTTTTTCTTATCATTCTTCTCCTCATCAAATACAATAATTGAAAACAACAAACTCTCAGTTAAATTCATATTTTTTAAACATTTAACTCAGGTGTTATGTAGATAGACTCTAGATTCATACCTTCATGTCAGATTCCAATTTCCTCCATTTTGCCTCTATTATATTAACGTACTTTATTTTTTTCACAGCATGCTTCAATATCTAAAATCACCTTGATTATGTGTTTACCTTTTATTATACATCCCCACTCACACTTGCACTGGTATTTAAAATCTGCATCTATCTTGTTCAATGTTGTACTCCAGTGTAACATCTAGTAGTAGATAGTAAATAAATACTTGGGGAATGAATGAATTAATTAGTGGATTGTTATAAAATTTATCTCTAATATCAAATATATCTAACAATGTTGCAGCTTCTGCTGTTTTGTCTTAAGCAAAGTCAAGTCAGTCTTTAGCAAAATTGAAAAGTAGGTAAATAGTTCAACTGGGTTTAAAAATGTGCAAAGAAAATATCTCTGGGCAAAAGGATTATGGCAAATATGTAAATACTTAATATAGTTCCTTCCCTACCCCCATCCCAAATTTACAGAAACCTTCTGTGCCTTAATACACTTACTCCTTTCTTGTCTCTTCCCTCTCTACTACCCCACTTCTACACTTAACAATCCCTTAGTTATCCCTTATTCATACTAGGATATAAAGCAGTGGATTGCACCTTGATATATTAACCTTTCTAGAGAATACACGGATTTTAAAGTCAAGGCTTATTCATACTATTAAAAAGTTAACACATATTTATTTTGAAAAAAGTAAAAAAAAAATTAATAGGAAGAAAAAAAAAGATCAGTTCATTGTATACAACCAGAGATGACTAGCATTAGCACGTGGTTTCTTTTCTCTCAAGTCTCTTGCTATGCATTTTCTACTTAATTATGATTAAATAGTATATATGTAATATTATGCCATATATAAGGACTTTCACCTGATCATAAACCCAATGTCAGTCATATCGTATATAAAAATTCAGAAAATTTTAAAGAGAAAATCATTTATAATTTTCTCATTCGGTAGTAACACCAAAATGTTGGTTAATTTCCTTGCAGGCTTTTTACCTTTGCATACGTTTTATACAGCTGAGATCATTTTCCACTCAGTATTGTTAATGAAGGAACATTCATATTCAATGACATTGCAAGTGATAGGAAGAAAGGCTTGTTGATGACAATATCTGGTGTGGAGTGATTCATTATTCTTCCCCAGTTAATATAAAAATAACATTGCTGAAGGTCATTCAAAGACAATCAAAATTGTCTTATGAAAATACTTAAGGTTTTAGGTAATGAAAATTACCATTGTAGAGCTCTATGAATCTCTTCTTATATGGAGGGAGGGAAAGAGAGATTAATTTTACTGTATAACTCTCCCAGCATTCGGTCACAATGACAAAAACACTTGAAGTTTGGAACTGAATAGAATCAATTATTATTTTATTTTATTTTTGTAAAGATTTTATTTATTTGTTTGACAGACAGAGATCACAAGTAGGCAGAGGCAGGCAGAGAGAGAGGAGGAAGCAGGCTCCCTGCTGAGCAGAGAGCAGGATGCCTGCTCGATCCCAGGACCCTGAGACCAGACCTGAGCTGAAGGCGGAGGCTTTAACCCACTGAGCCACCCAGGCACCCCTCAATTATTATTTTAATTGTCTATCATGATTTACAAGATATTTTGCTTGAACAAAGCATGTGATATGAGAAACATAATTCCTGGTATGCAAAAGAGGTTTGTTGGAAAAGATAAAATGCTGATATAAGTACTTTGAGCCATATTTTATGTCTATAAAATGTACCTAACAACATGTACTTGCACTGAGCTCCTAAAGTTACAAAAAAAGAAGTATTTAATTTCTGTTTCCTGATTTTTAAAAATTTATCTCTTGTTTTTATGTTACTCTATTATTTGACTTTACTCCAAAGAGAGTTGGTTGTCACCTTCCTAAGCCATAGCCTGAGAGTGTCTTTTAGTAGCATTCCATGTAAAAGAAAATCAAGCTGGTTATACACTTCTTGAAATAGCAACCATCCTTTTCTATAGTTCCACTGTCCTTGGGCTCCTATCGTTGTAGTTGAAAAACCTGAGCAACACCATCTTTATTTTTTAAAGGCAACCTTTTCAAAAATTTGTTCTTATGATATCAAGGATTTTTCTTAATATATTTGAACACTTCATATCTGGAAACTCATATCATTTTTCAGCTCTAAAAAGTTTATTTTTTTTAATAATTTATTTTCTTACAGTTTCTATTATAAGTTTTCTGGTAGTCACTGTGTAACAGGCTCTGTTCTAGCTGTTGCTTTCAGTAGATCTTATTATTCTATCAGGAAGAGATGGAAAATAAACAAGGGGAGATATAGGGTAAGTTGACAGAGAGTGATGATGAAAGAAGAGGTAGGAGGTGCTTAATTGTAAAGAGAGTCATAAGAAAAAGCCTCTCTGAAAAGGAAGCATTTGAATGGAAGCATGAGGGGTGTTGTGGACTCTTCAAAGAAATGAAAGAAATACAGAATATCTTGGGTACAGTAAATGAGGCATAACATGTAAGAGTGAGGTCTTGAGAGGTAGGAACACAAATTATCTAACTGGGCTTGGAAATAGAGTTTAAAATGGAAAGGCACTGAAGAGTTTTATGAAGTGGAGCGATGCAACTCAGGCCATAGTTTCCAAATATTCACCCTTCTTATTATGTCATGAATGTTTATAAAGAGGCAAGAACAGAAGCAGGAAGTACAGTTAGGGATCTATGCAGCAGATCAGGTGACAAGTAGTGGTGGGCAGCACCAGGGTTATGGTAAGCAAGAGAGCAATGGATGGATTTGGGGACATTATTTTGGAAGTAGGACTGCCAAGACTTGCTGGTGGATTGACTATGGCAATTCAGATAAATTTTATAAATTGCTACTTGTTGCTTATTTGTATAAAAAGACTAGAGGAGGGAAAAGTTTGGGTTGATGAAGAATCAAGAGTTCTGGAATCCAGGCAGAGTGTGGAGTGGAGTGGTAAAATGATAAGAAAAGCATTATTGAAAATGCAGCTGGTTAATACATTGGGGCTCCCGGCATCTTGAAGGATCAATGACACGGAGAATGTAGCTTGGGTAAACTGAAAGAATGGAGAGGTGGTAATCAGAAAAAGTCATACCAATTGTGATTTTTCAGATTTTAACAAAATCCAAGTTATGACCATGCATTTGGCCCATATGGGATGAAAAAAATTATCACAAGAACTTGGAAAGTCAAATAAATGAAAGTTCCAAAGAAATTATCTAAATGAGTATTGATGCCATCAAAAATAATTTCAGAAATACTAGTAGAGAGGGAGATACTGCCTGGTACAAAAAAAATATGTAGAGGACACTAAAACAGGATAACTAAGGGCAGAGTGGCAGAACTTGGCTTTCAAAAAAAGTTGAGATTTGTGAAAGTAAAATCCTTAAAAATTATTTGCAAATGGAAATGGGGAACAAAGAGAAACTAGACTTATTTCTCTGCACTGGGGTGCATGGTAGATGAAATAAAGAGTAGCCTCCACATGAGTTATAAGTTAGGTGTCATTCCCAGCAAAAACTTCAGTAAGGACTACTGACTCACCATGAATCCCAAAGGGCATGCCAGGATTTGAAAGGGTATGAGCTTGAGCTGGTGCTGTCTGTCTTTCATAAATACTATCTTTTCCTGTTTTCACCACTTTGTACTTTTGACTTTCACATCAATATTTAAATTTCTATAGCACTAATTCTGTTTTTCACTCCTTGTAGTTTAGATGTATTTTATTGTATTTTAAATTTATTATTATTATTTTTTTTATTCTTTGGAAATCTCTCTCCTTTTATTTCACCCTCACCTCCTCACCCCATCCCCTGCATTTCGGCATTTTCATTTCTTAAGGATTTCTGCTTTTTTTTTTTAAAGTTTATATTTATTTATTTGACACAGGGAGAGAGAGAGAGGGCGAGTGCACACAAGCAGAGGAAGCTGCGGAGGGAGAGGGAGAAGCAGGAATCCTGCTAGCAGGGAGGCTGATGTGGGACTCGATGTGGGCTCATCGTGGGGTTCAACCCCAGGACCTTGGGATCATGACCTGGTCAAAGGCTGACATTAACGAAATGAGATACCCAGGTACCCCAAGGATTTCTGCTTTTACCAACAAGTAGTATCTTGTGGAATCCCACTGAGAGTGCCTAATGTTTTTTTATACCTGTATTATGCTTCTTTCAGAAGATAATTTTCAGAGATTTGCTTCTATTGTCAGAATGATGCTTATTTTTTCCCTTAATTCTGTAAGGTCATTCCATACATATGGAATTGTCCATCAGGGATTTGGTCCTGCTCAGTTTTCTTTTCCAATAGCCCCTAGGTCAGGGAAACATAATAGGATAACACTATAAATGCACATTGGGTTGGCCCTTCTGCAAAAGGTGACCCCATATAGATTTCAGAGAACCATTAATTCACAAAGTTCAAAGAGCTCAGTCCAATTTGGAGGTATAATTGCATAATTAGCATAATTTATAGCATAATTTAATGCTAATTAAACAAGCTACACATACTGGTTTCTCTTAGATTTAGACCAGAAAATAAAGAGGACTGACAACTTTGTTGGGAAGGAGTTAGCTGATTAGTACTGAGAGGAGAGTGGGTTACTAAAAGAAATACTACATTGGCCATGAAAATTGATTTGCTCCCAGTCTGCCTCTTGTTTAACAAAGGCTTGCATGTTGTATTTCATCGTTGCAACAAATCCTTGTGTTTAGAGTCTGACTCTTTACTTATGGAATAAAGGTAGTTGACATACATAGTTTCTAACACTCATATCTCCTTTTGGGAATACCAATCCCAGAATATGTCCTGGTGTGAGAAGAGTATGGCTCTGGCACATGGTTTTTTGTTTGTTTTTGTTTGTTTGTTTGTTTGTTTTTTGTAGGTGCTACTAACTTTACAGCTTGCTGCCCCTATGATCTCATTACTATGAACACTAGCATAGTACAAAATTCTGAGAAAGATAGAGTTAAAATATTGCTTCTTAAAATTAACCGATTTTTTTTTCAGTCATTCAAGCCCAGGCCCTTACATTTTATTTGCTTACTTTCGTGCAGTATCTAGTATCTATGGTAGTAATTTAGAACATTTATACTTGGGAAAGTGCTGACCCAGCCAATTCCCTGTGTCCAAAAGACTATCTTCTAGGGCCTCTGTGTTGGACTAAAATGGGTCCTTCATTTATTCTCATTTTCTGGAACCATGATACCCTAGAGTAAAAGAAAGAAGTACATGAATAACTTGAACTCTCAGAGCTGCAGTTAGAAATTTTCCTCTACCTGCTACGTCTATCCTCTACTCTATGGGAACCGTGTCTCCCATGAAGTAATGTGCCTATTCCCATCTATTCCCTGGCAAGTTCAGTCTCCTGGTTTTGTTGATGTTTTGATTTGTTTTCAAGCATTTCTGTCTCTAAGTGGTATAGAAAGAGAAAACCAATGGAAGTATAAAAAGGAAGAGTCCATTCATTGCCTTAAACATGTAGCCATGAGATGAGAAAATGTCTGCCTTTTCTTTTGGCTTATCTAAAGAAGAATTCAAAAAAGAGAGAAACAGGATCATTCAAAATATTTTAAATCAATAGATTGGTATCATATCATAAGTTCTTCTACTTATTGGATTTTATAATCCAGTTCTATTGACTTTAAATTTTGTAGAAATGTTGCCATGATCCCATGAGTTAGTGGATGATCGGCCCACGTAATATAGGGGTCAGCTTTCAGACTGTGTGTGTGTATGTGTGTATAACTTAAGTAATCCAGGGAAACATTATAAGATTTGTGTATAACTGCCCATCAAACAAACATCAAATTAGAATTCTCACCTGGGACCTGGTTTTTGGTGGAAACATTTTAAACTAAAAAGCTGAGACTCTGATTATATATTCTTCCATGTAAAAGAACAGATGGTGAGTTGTGATGAGATAGGGTGGTCTCAAAAGATCTGAAAATATACCACATGGGTGGTTACATACATACATACATATATCCTACAAATATAAACCTAATATTGTGTAGTTTTGTATATATAAGTGTATGCATGCTTGTATAAACTAATTATTTATTTTATAGTATTTGCCTACATCCAGAAACAATCAAGAAAATGATTATTAAAATTATGCAATCATATACAATTATACAATTGTATATGTATACAATAATACAATCAAAAATACAATTAAAACTATTATATATTATGTAATGAAAAAACTTGAATGATTAAAGAAGTTGAGGTAAGATTTAAAACCATGACATACAGTGAAAAAAGAGAAAACCACAATCCATTTCTCTTTGTTCCTTCAATCAACATTGCCTGTTTGAAACTTAGAAACTGAACTTATTCGTATCACTTTGGACTGGAATATGAAACTCATCATTTGCTTTGACAGCATATGCAAACATGTAATTCCTCAAGTAATCTTAGGAAAGGAAGCTTTGTGGGTAATATGAAAGGGAGGTATGGGAGTCACAAGTTACTTAGAGACCAGAGGAAGTACAGGAGTTGTTCTGGTGTTACATATTTGAGAATATTCTTAAAGTTCCCATAAAACAGTGTATAAATTAAGTTAAAATGTCAATGACTTACCAAAACAAGGAAATATGTATTTTCTATATAATTACATCTTACAATCATTACACTCTCTGCAATTTGTTTTTAAGAATTGCCTTTTCCCACTGGGGTTTTCTGAGAACTAATGGAAAAAAAACTGTGAAGTTCTCGTGGAGACTGTTATTACAAAGTAATAGGGACTGTGTTTCGGCGTACTCCTGGTTCCCTCTGAGTCCACTAGGGATTGAACAGGAAGTAGGTAATGTGAAAGAAGATAAATGAGGGTATTCTTTTCAAGCACATTCAGGAAAATAACAATTTATTTACCCTAAATTCACGTAGCAACAGGATGTCACTCTTCACTCTCCCTCTCCTGCTGCCTCATCTGAGTCTGTGGCTTCGAGTGAAGGAGGAGAACTTCTCTTTTTTTTTTAAAGTGAAAAAAGTAATGCTACCATAGCTTGCTCACTGTATTCATTTAAATTACTTCTGTGTGGGCGCCTGGGTGGCTCAGTGGGTTAAGCCACTGCCTTCGGCTCAGGTCATGATCTCAGGGTCCTGGGATCGAGTCCCACTTCGGGCTCTCTGATCAGCGGGAAGCCTGCTTCCCTCTCTCTCTCTCTCTCTCTCTGTCTGCCTCTCTGACTACTTGTGATCTCTGTCAAATAAATAATTAAAATCTTTATAAAAAAATAAATAAAAAATAAATCACTTCTGTGGATGATTAAAATATTTTTTTTGTGGAAGGTAGAGGCTAATTATCATCAGAAATACTTTTGAAAATACACTTTCTTTGGTTAATGAAGTACTGTTGACTGTTCTTGTGAGCAGAAGTTATTTCCTTTGAAAGAATTTCTGGATTTTACATCAAAGCCATGAGGAGAATGTGGTTGTGGAGACTATACAATAACCCTTATAATAATCTATTTACTCCTCAAGTCTTACTTCGTATCTCAATATCCAGCAGAAAAAATATTACAACATACTACTTTCAAATCAGCTTATATTCTTTTTTTTTAAGATTTTATTTATTTATTTGACAGACGGAGATCACAAGTAGGCAGAAAGGCAGATAGATAGAGAGAGAGAGAGAGAGAGAGAGGAGGAGGAGGAGGAGGAAGTGGGCTCCCCACTGAGCAGAGAGCTCGATTCCAGGACCCTGGGATCATGACCTGAGCTGAAGGCAGAGGCTTTAACCCACTGAGCCACCTAGGTGCCCCCAAATCAGCTTATATTCTTTGCCAGAAATACCACCATTTTAGTCACTCAAAGCTTCAGCAAAAGTGACTATCAGGCAAAAAAAAAAAAGTAATAAATATTATTATCATGCACTATTCGAATCACCTTATACAGATACATTTTTAAAAAAATTTAACCCAAAGAGGGATGCACTCTTATTATTCCAATGCAGTGGGAAGAATTATAAGATGTTTCCTGTAATTCCCTTTCTGTGGTGTCCACATTTATGCATTTATGCATAAGCCCCTCTCACTGAGTGCAGGTAAAATTAAGATCCCTAGTGTAGGGGCACCTGGGTGGCTCAGTGGTTAAGTGTCTGCCTTGGCTCAGGTCATGATCTCCTGGGATCCAGCCCCACAAAGGGCTCCCCTGCTCAGTGGGAACCCCGCTTCTCCCTTTCTCACTACCCCTGTTTGTGTTCCCTCTCTCACTGTGTGTCTCTCTGTCAAATAAAATCTTAAAAAGAAAAATCCCTAATTAGTTGACATAAGTTAAAAGGGAGAATATGCTTGGTAGGCCTGACTATCTCAGGTAAGTCCTTTAAAAGAGATTGTGTCCTGTGCCTGAGGGAAGAGACCAGAAGTAGGAGAGACACTCTGGCTTGCCTTCAAGCAAGCGGAGATCTGTGTACTGCCTGTGGAGAGAGGCAGTCTTAAGAACTGAGAGTTTCAGTCTCATACCATTGAGAGACTGAAGTCTGCCAACAACTTGAATATAGCTGTGCTGATGACCAGAGGAGAATGGAGCCTGCTCGGCATGACCAGGTTCGTGGTAACTTGTTACATACCAATAGAAATTAATAATCCCGGGGCACCTGGGGGCTCAGTGGGTTAAGCCTCTGCCTTTGGCTCAGGTCATGATCTCAGGGTCCTGGGATCTAGTCCCGAATCGGGCTCTCTGCTTGGCAAGGAGCCTGCTTCCTCCTCTCTCTCTCTGCCTGCCTGCCTCTCTGCCTACTTGTGATCTCAGCCTGCCAAATAAATAAATAAAATCTTAAAAAAAAATTAATAATCCCATTTACAGATAAGGAGACTAAAGGAATGATTTGTTCTTCATTGTAGCTAATTCAGTGGGAAACCATGAATCCATCCCAGGCAGCCTGGATCTAGAGCTGTATGGACAACCACTTTGCTATCATTTTTTAAAAAAAGTTGACCAAAGACTCACAAGCAGCATGAGCAGCAACGTGAAATAGATAAAATTTTTGCTTAAATTATATTTGATAATAAAGTAGAAATATAAATATTAAAAATAGAAATATTTAAGGCAAAATTTTCAATATTAAGTGAAATGGTTTCTTTGGGAATGGAAGAATTACAATGGACGTGTTGTGTTTTTAAATAGTAAAATTTTCAAAAGGAACTTGAGTTTCACAAGGGATTGTTCTTGACATTTAAGATTCCTTCATGTCTAAAAATTGAAAGACCTATTTTTAAGTCCTGTGGTATGTTACTAAAAGCCTTAGTTAATTAAAATTTAATGATCTACTGTAAACTGATAGGCTGTGAGCAATTTTGCTTTAGCTATAAATAGCTTTCTTGTAGCTAATATCTAATGTTTTTGTGCTAACCTGTTAATTAAAGCAGGCCATTTTGATTTATATATGATAATTATGGATAGTGAAACTGTTTGAAAAAGAATCTAATGTTTCAAGAACAGGACTTGAGCACTAGGATTGCTTGGAAAAGCCCACTAATATGACAAAATAACTCCAAGATACAGGTACAAATGTTTTAATATAAGGCAGATGTGTTTAAAGCTGGGCTCTAGTTACTGATTAATACCCTTTTGATAAGCCACTAACCTGTTCCACGTGCTATACAATACTAAACACTTGTGGAGTACCTCATTACTTTAAACAAATCAATGGTAACTATTAAGAAGTCACCAAATGAATTGTACTAAGACTGTAAGTCCAGCAAGTGGGCAATTTTTTGCAACACTATAGAAACACAATTAGATGTCCTTCAGACACTGGGGAGGGAAATAATTTGATGGTAAAGAGTGTTTGTCTTGACATCTTGTTTATCAAATTAACAACCAAGTTTTTAAAAAATACTCACCATCTGCATAGCATTATATTTGGCTTCTCTTTGCACAGCCTCATTGGAACAAGTAGCAACTGCATAAACTAGGAGTTAAATTAGTTTATAGCAAGAAGATCTATCACAGGTACACAGAATAAATCGTCATCATGAATTCTAGAATATGAAGGATGGTTGGTGTTAATGATTTCCACTAACCTTCACTCTTTTTCTCCTTCAACTTTTCTTCCCTCCCTTTGCCCACTCACTCATCTCTTCCATACCCCTAATTTGTGGGACATAGTTCTTTGGCTACCATGGCCCTACCTTAGGTATGAGTAGTGCAGAAGTTGAGTTAATGGTGTAGAGTTTTCTCCAGCACATCATTTCAAGACACCATTGAGGCCTCTTGGTATGCTGGCCATGATGAGGGCTTTCTGATTAATAACTCTGTAGAGCTTACGTGTACAATGGACAAATTTTTGACTTCCATGTTCTTCTGTGGCATATCTTAGGCCACTGAAATCTTTGGTCTATTTCTCCTCCTCATCTGTGAAAAAGACTAATGGCCTTATCTTCTTTTTAGTCATTTTTTAATGCTTTAAAGATGGTGTGGGTGCTAGCTTGGACTCTGGCCAGGTCTTTCTTATTCAATACTTCCAGTCAGTCAATGTTAACTCTCCAAATGAAATGACATAATGCCATTTTAAAAGAAAGTGAGGCTCATTTGCATAGCCAAATGCAGAAATAAAGTAAGATTATGTAAAAGTGGTTTCTAGTTTTCAAGTAAGTACTTTTCACAATTGTGTCATTAAATGAGGTTGTTCTTAACTGAGGGCTTAGCCTAGAATATGAATGGCTTACATAAATCTTAGAGCAGTATAGCTCCTCATATGACATTTTCTCTTAAAAAAAAAATCATAGAGATTTCAGGGCAGATACCAGAATTTACATTGTTGTTTTTGAAGTAGATTTAACTTAAACAGAACCCTTTATGCTAAATAAATTGATGTTATTTTATTTGCCTATAGACTTCTATGTTTCTCCTACTATTCATCACTGGCATGAAGTTAAATGTCAATTATAGGTATTTCTGTATTTACTGTTAAAAAAAAACTCCATTTCATTGGATTTACATAATCAATTGAATTACTAAGTAGCAGAAGGCTTCAATGTTCCATGCCACAGATTCACCAAAGTTTGCTTCTATGAAAGTAACCGCCTTCACAGGTCTGCCTTACATTTTTATAGTGATTCCAAAACATGAGTGTGTAGAAAAATAACTCAGAAGTCATGTTAAAACCCTGATTACTAGGTGTCACCCCTAAAGAGCTGCTTCATTTGGTTTGAGTAGAGCTCAAGAATTTGCATTTATAACAAATTTCAGGTGCTGCTGGCACTGATGGTCTGATGTGAAATTGAAAAGCATGACTACATTAGGTTCCCTGTACTTCTTCAAGGTAATACTATAAAACCAAATTCTACTCAACAGTACATTGACTAATCAAATCTTTTTTTTTTTTTAAGAAGATGATCCTATATGGGAAAGAAATCACTCCTATCACTCTTGTGATAGGACTAATAATAATAATAGCTAATATTCATTTTAAAATTACCATCTATTTTACCTACATTTTTGGTAAGCATGGCATAATGTATAAACTTATTGAATTACTATTTTGTATGCCTAAAACTAATGTAACATGGCCTGTCCACTACATTTCAGTTAAAAATTTTAATATGGACAGAAAATAAAATTACCATTACCATCTATCTCAAAGATACCTTTGTCCGCCATGTTCACTGCACCCTTATTTATAATAGGCCATACATGGAAATAACTGAAGTGTCCACTGATGGATGAATGGATAGAGTAAAAGTGTGGTATGTGTGTGTGTGCATACACACACAAAATGGAATATTATTCAGCCATCAAAAGGAAATTCTGCCATTTGTAAAACATAAATGGACCTTGAGGGCAATATGCTAAATGAAATAAGTCAGAGAAATACAAGTACTATATAATCTCGTATGGAATCTGAGAAGAAAAAACAAAATAAAAAACCTCAGAACAGATGGGTCATTGCCAGTGGCAGAGTATAGGGGTTGGGGGAAGGTGAAATGGATGAAGGTGGTTAAAAGGTACATACTTCCAGTTACAAGACAAAAAAGTCCTGGGGGTATAATGCACAGCATACTTAACTAATGATAGTTAACAATACTTTATTGCATATTTGGAAGTTGCTAAAAAAGTAGATCTTAAAGTTCTTATCTCAAGAAAAAGAAGTATAAAGATGGATGTTAACTAAAGTTGCAGTAGTCACTTTGCAATGTGTACATTAATCGTGTTGTATACTTAAAAATAATATGTATCTCTTATCTCAGCTGAAAAAAATAACTATCTGCTATGTGGTGTTCTAAATAACCCATGTAATCATTTATAACAGTAATTTGAGGTTAGTACTATCATCTAATTGACAAGGAAGCAAAGCATATTTTAGGGAGTTTAAAGTCACAGAGTTAGGATGTGGTAGATTGGACATTTGAATTTGATTACTAATTCTAGAGCTCCGGCTTTTAAGTACTAGACTATTGCTATGGACTAAATTATGTCTCCCTAAACTTCCTACGTTAAAGTCCCCCCTCCCCCCATCACTGTCTTAATGAACTATGTTTAGAGATAGGGCCTGTAGGAGGTAGTTAAGGCTGGGTGGGATCCCAGCCTTATGATAGGATTGGTGGCTTTATAACAAGAGGGAGAGGGATCTCTTGATCTCCACAAACACTGGGCTATAAGGCAGAGACCTTGACAGTGATGGTGCTCTGGTATCAAACTTCTAGTCTCTAAGACCTGTGAAATGATAGATTTGTTTTTTAAAGCCAGACAATCTCTAGTATTTGTTATGTAGCCCAATCCTATAGGCAACTATTTGGCTTCAAAATGCAGATTATTTAATGTATGCTTCAAAACTATATATATATATATTTATAAATTATTTGAAGAGTATTAGTCTATTTCTGGTTTCTACGTATTTGTCTTCAATTAAGTAAGTAAGGGCAAAAAGCACATGATACTCTCATTAAGAAAAGTCTGTGCCAACTTTCTTGGTTTCCTTAGCTCCTTGGGGTATGGAAGTATCCGAGTCATAAATGCATTCGAGATTATTTTAATCTGGTTCTTCTGGAAAAAGCAAAGACAAGACATTATTAGATGCATTTTCTATCACATAGCTTTACTATGAATTTGATTACTGTTCCTGCTATAATTTAAATCATGTTCTTGGGTTGGCACAAAAATGCTTGGTCATTCAAATGGATTTTTGAACTTTAAAGTGATGCTTTGGTTGAGGCAAATTTATTCAAACTATTTAAAACTCTAAGTGCTTTTAGGTTGTTCAGAATTAGAAAGCAGGTCCCAGAGAAAACAGAGCTGGCTAATGAAATAGCAAAATGACCAAAATGAATATGCTTTCCTACACGCAAATAGATAGAAAAAGGAGAAACTTACAGTGTTTATGAAACATGGATAGAAATGACTTAAGGCATACGAATTAGCCTGAAGACAGCATTAACAGTAAAAAAAATTGTGTTTTTTAACACAAACTTCTTTGTCCATAAATGGAAACATTTTTTATTAAAGTATATCCTATCTACAGCAATGTGCATAAATGTTAAGTGTTCAGTTCAATGAATGGTACATTCAGATTGATTTGTGGAACATTACTACAGAACATTCCCTCTTCTACTTCCTAGTCAGTAACTCTAAATATTCCAACTACTATTAATATAGATTAGTTTTTCCTTGTATCTGAATTTCATGTAAACACACTTGTTTCTGGCTTCTTTAGTTTAAAATAACTTCTTTGAGATTTGTCCATGTTTTTTAAATATAGCTGTGGTTCATTCCTTTTTTTATTTATAACTGTCCTGTAGTTTTTATTTATGTGATTATATACCCATTTTGATCTATGTGGTATTTCCAGTTTTTGGATGTTATGAATTAACTGGTGAGAACATCTAAGTTCTACTCTTCTAGTAAATTCCAGTTATACAACTATAGTCACCATGTAGTATATTAGATCCTCAGACCTTATCTTCCAGCTGAATGCTTGTACCCTTTGACCAAACTTTCCCTATTTCCCCCACCCTCCCAGCCCCTGGCTAACACTTTACTACTCTTAATATAGGCTGGGCTTTGTTTTTTTGTTTTGTTTTGTTTGTCTTGTTTTGCTTGTTTGTTTTTGTTTTTGTTTTAAATTTCACATACAAATAATATGCAGTATTATTCTTTATCTGTCTGGCTTATTTCACTTAGCATAATGCCCTCAAAGGCCATCCATATTGTCACAAATGGGAAAACATCCTCACTCATGGAAGAATATTTCATTGTACATATGCTACCTCTTTATCTGTACATCTGTTGTTGAACACTTAGGTTGTTTCCATACCGTGGCTATTGTAAATACTGCTGCAATAAACAGGGAGGTACAGATAATCTTGTTTTCATTTCCTTTGGATGTATACCCAGAAGTAGGAGCACTGGATCGTATGATAGCTCAATTTTTAATGTTTTGAGAAAACTTTAAACTGTTTTCCTCAATGGCTATACCTATTTGTATTCCCAACAGCAGTGCACAAGGGTTTTCTTTCCTCTACATCCTTGCCAACACTTCTGTCTTTTTGCCAATAGCCATTAGAACAGGTATAAAGTGATGTGTCACTGCAATTTTGATTTGAATTTCCCCTATTGACGAGTGATGTTCAACAACTTCTCAGGTACCTCCTGTCCATTTGTATGCTTTCTTTCAGAAAAATGTTTATTGAATCCTTCTGCCCATATTTTAATCAGATTGTCTTTTTTGCTATTGAGTTGTGTGCATTCTTTGTATGTTTTGAAAACCTCTGGTCAGTTGCAGCACATGCGAATGTCTTCTCTCATTCAGTAGGTTGTCTTTTCATTTTGTTGATGGTTTCCTTTATTCTGCAGAATTTTTTAGTTTGGTGTCATATTCCTGCTTATTTCTCCTTTGTTGCTTTTGCTTTTGGTGTCAAATCCAAGATATTCACATGTGACTATCCAATTTTTCCACCACCATTTATTGATGAGATAATCCGTTCTTTGTTGTATATTCTTCGCTTTTTTTTTTTTTGCTGTAAATTAATTTACCATAAATGAAGAAGCTTATTTCTAGACTCTATTCTATTGACCTACATGTTTTTAGGTCAGTATCATACTGTTTTCATTACTACAGCTTTGTAATACAGATTGAAATCAGGAAGTATGGGGTGCTTGGATGGCTCAGATGGTTGGGTATCTGCCTTTGGCCCAAGTCATGATCTCCAGGTCCTGGGATCAAGCCTCATGTTGGACTCCTGACTCGCTGAGGAGTCTGCTTCTCCCTCTTCCTCTGCCTCTTCCCCTGCTTGTGCTCTGTCTCTCTCTCAAAAGGATGAATAAAATCTTAAAAAAAAAAAGAGAGAGAGAGAGATAAAATCAGGAAGTGCGATCCTTCCAGCTTTGTTGTTCTTTCTCAGGATTGTTTTTGCTATTTGGAGTCTTTTGTGATTCCAAACAAATTTTAGGATTGTTTTACCTATTTCTGTGAAAACGCTATTGGAATATTGATAGAGATTACACTGAATCTGTAGACTGTTTTGCCAAGTCTGGACATTCTACTAATATTAGCTCTTCCAATCCATGAGCACAGAACATCTTTCCATTTAATTATCTCCTCAATTCCTTTCATCAAAATCTTATATTTTTCAGTGGAGAGATCTTTCACCTTGTGGTTCTATTTATTCCTAAGTATTTTGTTGTGTGTGGTCTTTTTATGATATGGTAAATGAGATTGTTTCTTTTAAAAATATTTTGTTAGTGTATAGACATGTGAGCAACTATTTTCTGTATGTCTCTTTAATAGTGGTGGCAAAAGTTTATATTCATATGCAAAACAATGAAATTAGACCCCTATCTTATATGACTCAAAAAAATTCACTTGAAATAGGTTAAAGACCTAAGTTTTTTTGCCTACTGCTAGCTGAAGCTGATTATTCCTTAACAATGACATTTTTACTCTGTGATCTCTTTGATAGTCATCATTTTTCCCCTGTGTTAGCTGCATTCTTTAGAGGAAAATGATTGGTTGTTAGCAGGAAGAAGCAGTTTTGGTGTTTGTAAACCCCATGTAAGGCTTGAAATTTTTGAAAACAGGAACCCTATAATGCTCTTTTGCTTTCAGTTTTGGGATAATGCCACTTCACTTGTATTCTCAAGCTCTGTTTGATGTACACCCACATTAATTCATTCATTCAAGAATGCAAATATAGCAAGTCAGGCATTGTTCAAGCTAGTGGAGATAAAGCTGTGATTAAAAAGTCATCCTGAATTTCTGAAACTTACATCCTTGTGAAGTAAGACAGGCAATAAAGAAACACATGAATAAATAGTGTTTTAGATTAGAAGTGCCAGGAGGAAGCACAAAGGAGAACAAACAGGGTGGGAGGAAAAGGAGAGGGAGGATGACTACTCGATATGACTCAGGGAAGGCCACTCTAACAAAATATTTGAATAGAAGCATCAATAAAGAACCATGTAACTTTCCAGGGGGAGAAGTGATCTAACCCAAGGAGATGTCAAAGGGCCTGAGCCAGCAGTGTCTATCTGGGAGCTGCAGGGCAAGCACAGATGGGAGGCCCACAGAGTCAGAGTGATTTAAGCCAGTGGCCAGATGATGGGTTGTCATGTAAGTCTTTGGATTTTATTGAACAGGATGATGTTTCACTTGGAATTGGATTTTTCTCCAAGTAATACAAGTCTAAATATCCATGGCTCAAACAATTAGCAGTTTCTTTTCCTCCCATACACAAGTCTGTAGGTACACAATCCAAGGCTGGAAATGGAGCTCTACAAAGTCTTCTCTGGGGTGATTTCCTTCTGCTTCATTATTTGAGTCTTCTTCAGACTCTAAGCAGCAGGATAGAGGAAGGAAGTTTATAACACAGATCACACACCAAACTAAATTTCCTTTATGTAGAAATGGCTTAAACATGTTAGTAGAACGAACTTTCATTCCACTTTCTAACATGTTTTCCTATAGCTACCAGTGTCTTGAGCTTACCTGCAA
>PISX010016143.1:0-47159 GCA_004024625.1 Mellivora capensis
GGGGCAGAAAAAGAAGAAAAGAAACAAGATGGGATTGGGAGGGAGACAAACCATAAGTGACTCTTAATCTCACAAAACAAACTGAGGGTTGCTGGGGGGAGGGGGTCGGGAAAGGTGGGTGGGGTAATGGACATTGGGGAGGGTATGTGCTAGGGTTAGTGCTGTGAAGTGTGTAAACCTGGCGATTCACAGACATGTATCCCTGGGGAAAAAATTGTTTATAAAAAAAAAATTAAAAAAAAAAAGAATATTCCAAAGACAAAAAAAAAAAAATTAAAAAGTTAAAAAGAAACAAAAAAAGAGATAAAAGTGGAAAGGGAGGCTCCCAGGTTCTTCACTGATCTCTCTCTCTGTATCTCTTTCTAAGTTTTACTTTCTCTCCCCTTTTGCATCCTTTGGTTGTAATGGAAAAATGGAAGCCAGCCCTAGCTCTGGCTTGCTGAATGTTTGACTTTGTCCCAAGGATATCCAGAGTCCCTTTCCTGCCACGGTGTCCCCAGAGATCCAAGGGAGAAAGTAAACTAATTACAAAATGTAAAGCAGAGCCTGTACACTTGTGGCCTATAGGCCAAATTCTGCATGCAGATGTATTTTCTTGGACAACAATTAATTTTATTTTTTAATTTGAACTACTCAATACAGTTTAAAGTTATGCTTCATGTAAAAACTTTGATTTTTAGCTTCCCTTTAAGGTAATCAGAGGTAGCAACACAGGGCTTAGAATTCCACAAAGCAGCAGTTGGCTAATGGTCAACAGTTTCATTTGTTCTACCTTCTGGTTCTGGAAGCAGTGAGGCCTGAGACCCTGGTTGCAAAGGGTTGCATCTATTTAAACAATCATCTAGGAGTAGATATGCATCTTTTTTAAACTATAAAATTCATTTAGGATATGGACAGCATAAACTAGGATATTAAAGATCTGTTATTTCCTATAGGAAAATTCTGGAATCTTCTAAAAAGTAGAAATTTATAAAGGTGTCAGTATCAGAGAAGCTTCTACCAAATGAGGAGATAGTGAACGTACCAGAGGGAGCAGAGAGTTGTTTTGAGAATTGGGGAGGCTGAAACTGCATTTCTAGTTTAGTCTCGAGTCATCTGGGTGATCTCAGAAGAGTCTCTAATTTCCTAGGCTGCAGTTTTACTATTATAACATTAGGGACTGGTGTAGTTAATGTTCCTCAAAGAGCATTTCTCGGCATACCCATCATGAATCTCTATGAAAACAAGGTTCCATTTCCAAATAGTTTGGGAAACCTGCATCTTTCATCTGGCTTTGGAAGACAACCTTCTATTACAGCCACATTAAAGAAAGTGCTTATAGGAATAAAACTTCGTTAACTTTGTTTAACCTGGTGCATTCTGTAAATTTACCTGACAGAAGATAGCATTTATTCACAGTGCTCAGACCTGCATCTTGTGGTACACATTTTGATGAGTCACTACACTGAGATCCACCCAACCTGTGTGTTCAAGAGTCCCGTGAATGGTGTTAAGTACACATTGAGAATTTGTACATGTTGAGAATTTGAGGGATTTGCATTTCAGGATGTTTCTAATTAATTCACTTCACTTTATCCATTTTTTTTTTTCTGCAGAGAACATTCTTTTTTTCTCCCTTGCTAAGATAACTGTGCAACAAATTAGCAATGGAAAGTATATTCTTTGTATTATCTGAATTTGATTTTCCAAGGTCTTCTTTTTCTAGGTATAATGGATGTTCATCCCTTCCAAAGTGACCATTATGTTACTAAAATAGTGAAGTCTGGCAAAAGCAGAGCTGTTGTGGAAACATTAAGAAAACATAATTATTGTAGAATGGCACCACCCAATTTGCATATTGTTGAAATGCATATTGATGGGAGAAGGAAACAATTTTGGGAAAATATTTTCTGTGTCATGATTTCCTTCCTTTTTGTTTCTCTTATCCACGTGGGGCTGATCAGAATGCTTTATTGCACAAATTTGAAATAAATCAGGATTAAAAAAAATCTATTTCCCATGAACGAGGCAAGCTTAATCCTTTATGACTCCTCAGGGGTGAATTTGGAAGCCCCTGAAAAATATAGCTCCTCCAGGAGCACTAAAAATTCCTTCAAAGAGCTCATGGAAATGCCATTTCCTTCCAGATGATATGACACCAGCATGCAGGCATGGGGAGGTTAGCCTTTGAGCCAAATGTACCAGATATTAAGCAAACCATTCAGGGTTTACTGATAAATTTAGATTTATGTCTTTAAAACAGTCCAAATAGGTACATCCACATTCTTCATATAGAATGCCACATTTTTTCCTCATACAAAGGCAGAGATGGCTGCGTGTAGCCTTTTCCTTGTGGAACCTCAATGCTTTTCATTCCTCTTCCAAAAGCACTCAATGGTGAGGGACTTGGGGCTGATGGCACATGACTTCTTACATTCTTCAATGTAATTGAATTCTACAATTCTACAATGACTTCTTACAGTGCATTAGTTCACCTTTGGCATATCAGAGGATTATCCTCTGCTTAGCAAGAGACTTGGACCTAGCATCGAAAAGGATTCTGACACTAATAAGCTAAAAGTCAAGAGTCGAGACATTAAGATCAAATTTGATGGGATATGTATATAGTTTTCGTAAGTTCAAAAAAGTCACTAATGCATGGCTATGTGGACCATGGAACTTGAATTATCTCTATGCTTATCGCGAGTAGGCAGGTTCTTAGGTTTTATTAATAAAAACATAATATTTAACATATGCAAAGGTTTCTGTCCCACAGAAACCTGTCCTCTATACTGGTCAGTCTGGATAAACACTACTGCTTTTGATCTCAAATGCCTTATTTTCATAGGAACAGTGATAAAACAGAGTATGTAGAAGAGGCTGATGGGAGGCTAGGGGAGGAGTGTCTGGAAACTCGGACAATTTGGAGACTGAGAACTCTAAAGCAGAGGCTGGGTCTTGATCATGTTTGTATCCCCCAGCAGCTGGCTGCTGGGAACAATTAAGACTGTATAGACCCCAGAAGAAAGGGCTTAAAGGAAAAGTGACAGATGGCAACACTGTGGGGAAAAAAGGCTGACTTTCTCTCTCTCGGGGAAAGAAATTGGGTTGGTATTTGTAGATTATTGCCATGCAATACTGTAGAATATTATTATGTTTTAAATCATAACGTCTAATGTTAGAAGTGAACTCAGGTTAGCTTAAAATTTTCCACTCTTTGCCTTCACTCAATGGTCTACCAAGCACTTGTGCTATTTCTCAAGGCAAAAGGACCTTAAATGGGTTTTCATGAATTGATGCCAATTTATATAATGCTTTTTGTGATTTCCTCCCCCCCTTCCTGTTGCTTCAGCTAAATGTTTTAGAATATCTTTGTATTTTCTACATTATACCTCTTCTTCCATCTCCAACAACTCCAATGATAAGCAAAATTTGTACTGTAAAATCACAGCAAGCAGAATTAATCTGATATTATAATTCCAGGAAAACCAAAGCATGAGATAGAACCCTTCATCAGACTTTCCCCTCATGGTCCTTTTGCTTTGTGGACTACCATAGTGACTGGAGAAAGTGAATTCAAATATCATAACGTTTTAGCTTAAAAGTATCTGTGAAAGTTTTTCCTGCCCAACTGGGTTTAGATTTGAACTTGGCATGATTTCTATTGCATGGATATACTATATGTTAGTAAAGTCTCTCAGGGTCTTTCTAAATAGTTTCTACCTTGTTTTTAAGTAACCTTGGGTCCAGAAAGGACCACAAGAAAGTGGCAGTGGACAGGTTGGTGTGTACATGTATGTAGGAGCCTACAGCTGCAACACATAAACCAGACAAGAGGAAGCTAATAGTTCTAGGACTTTTAAACAATTAGGATCATCATTTTTTAAAAGACTTTATTTATTTATTTATTTATCAGAGAGAGAGAGAGAAAGAGAGTGCACAAGCAGAGGGAGAGGCAGGCAGAGGGAGAAGCAGTCTTCTTGCCAAGAGCAAGGGACCTGATGCAGGACTCAATCCTAGGACCCCAGGGATCATGACCTGAGCCAAAGACAGATGTCTAACCAACAGAGCCATCCATTGGCTACAATTAGGATCATCTAATAATGTCACAGTGGTGACCTCTTCACCCTGGGCATCTTCAAGCAAGGAGCTTAAAAGGCTAGCTGTGACAGGAGACATCATGAAAGAAAAAAAAGAAAGAAAGAAAAGGACTACTGGACTGTTTGAGTTTCCTATTATTACAAGTCAGTCACAAGCAATAATCAAATAACAATAACAAAGTGTAGATGTTCAATGCTACCCATATAGTAAGCCAATTTTTTAGTCCAATGCCAATGTCCAACTCGGTATCTCTTTCAAAACCTGAGAGGGATATCCATGATAACATGACCCAGAAAGAACAAAGACCTGTATTGCTTTACTGAGGGGACCAATCACCTTCCATCCTGTAGGGAGCAGGGTTTCTGGAACAGTCAGTAAAAATGTTGAGGGCCAGGATGAGATTCAGCAAACACCAATGAGCTTCTACTCTGTATCAAGAACACGCTAGACACTTCAGGATATAGATGAACAGAGTCCCTTCCCTCAAAGACATAACAGACAGACATGCAGCAAGCTGAATTATCTCTAATTCTTCCTTCTCTCCGCATCCCTTCATGAAGCCAACTGCTGAAATCATGGAATCAGTCCCTATAGGATAGCTTTTCTTCCTCTTTGCTCCTTCCTCTTATATCCTGACTAGTTTAGATTTGTACCTCTGGGCCAACTGCCTCTGAAATGGTCTTCAGATCTCTGAACAAGCCATTGCTAATTCTTTTAACACTCTGCCTCCCCAACTTTGATCATGTTACCTGAAAAACTAACTCTGACTTCCGGTATCCTCCTCAAAACTGTTCAAAACTTTAAGGTTATCATGCAAGTCTTAAATTTTCTGCTCCAAATTACTTTCTGCTATTACCTGTGGATGCCCTTTGTGATATTATTTGGACACATGCAAAGCATGGCCATCTCTAGGCCTTTTCTCACTGTTCCCTCTAGCTGGAATGTCTCCCTCCCAATCACTAAATATTTAAACCTCAGCTTCCTGCATTATCAGTTCAAACTCCACCTTCTCCACGAAGGTGATCTCAATTACCTCACCTGGAAGTAACCATTCCCTTGTCTTAAGTGACAATAGCACTTCCTTGTCATTCTCTTATGGCAGTTTCACACTCTTGCTTAAACTATATTTAGCCATAGAGAGTAAAATAAAGAGAAAAGTGCTTTTGGCAAATGATGGAAGAAGAAACATAAACAATCTATTTTAAACTTAGATAGAGCAGACTATTTTACACAGCATTCCATCATTCCATTCAATGGGCATTGCCCTAGAATGAGCCCAAGATGAGAGTTAAGAAAAATTTGTTATTCCTGAATTGGTCCCAGCCCCCATGGACTTGCATTCAGGGCATGCTGTAATATAAATATGTACCTGAGTCCCACAGTTTCCTGAGATGTTCACATGGTAAACCCTGACTGTGGAGGTGGGCATATGGCTTAGGCTGGACCGAATATACTTCCCATGACAGGCATAATAGAGAGGTTCATCAAATTTGATTTAATCTTCCTCTTTCTGGGATGTTGACTATTCTGTATAATACTCAATCAAAGAACTGGTAGTTTGTTCCGACTATTGAAATCAACTGGCTGTATTGGACTTACTAAGTTATCTTGATCTTCAACATGGCCCACACCTTTATTTGGAACTTCAGGAAGAAAGCTGACTATGGGCATTTTCTGCCTCTCATGTTGGCTTTAGACTCTAGTCTCTATGCCCTAGGTGACTCCATGATATGTGTTTTATCCCTCCAACTCAAGTATGACTCTTGAATTTTAGAACCAGGCCCTTGTCCTTCCAGAACAATACCTAATGTACTTTGGTCACTTTTAATGGCTTCTATTAAAGAAGAAAATAAACAAACCCTGAAATGTAAAGATGCTACCATTATGCGTGTCCTTTAAACTTTTTCTTTTTTAATTCCAGGAGTAACAATACCTTGAAACTGCTCCATCCATTCTCTTTCACAAAATCTACCTGGGACATTTACAAAGCAGTTAATATAAGGCAAGGATTGAAGCTATGGCTGCAGAATAAGGTGAGGCTAGATTCTCTTCTCTTCCCTCACTGCACCCTGGGAGCTATAAGCAGTTGTCTTTTCTTCTGAGAATAATGTTTTAATGAGGGGTGCCTGGGTGGCTCAGTGGGTTAAAGCCTCTGCCTTCAGCTCAGGTCATGATCCCAGGGTCCTGGGATCGAGCCCCACATCGGGCTCTCTGCCCAGCAGGGAGCCTGCTTCCTCCTCTCTCTCTGCCTGTCTCTCTGCCTACTTCTGATCTCTCTCTGTCAAATAAATAAATACAAAATCTTAAAAAAAAAAGAATAATGTTTTAATGAAAGGGGCTGAGACTCATTTTCTTGATAGACAAACTGGGAGCAGACAGGATAAGTGGCAAAATCCCTAGAGAAGCTGGTGCTCTAATCAAGATGGACTCTCATCTTTGTGTTCTTTTTCTCTGCTTTAAGATATATGATGCATCATGTAAAGCCAGTTCATGGTAACTACTGAGAACATGGCACAGCTGATGGCTGTTTCCTTATTTACCAACCTCTAGATCAGTCATTTATCATTCACATGTACAAAGTGGGTTGCAAATGAGATGATATCGCCCAAGCCATATTTCAGTTAAGAATAAGAGATTGTCAACTCATTGAAAATGTGTGAAAATAAATCCACCTGATATATATATATTTTTGATCTGTTCCAGCAGGACATGATAAAAATGTCTCTGGGTAAATTTTATTGCTGATGAAAAGCAGAGGATGACAGCCTGTGGGGCAGATTTGCAGAGCCCACAGCCCATAGATTATGTTTCCTCTCCAGTGTCAAATGCCTCTCCTTCCCCCCAACCTTTTTTTTTTCCCCCGCTCCTCAGAACTATCCAGTTGAATCATGAAATGTCAAAGTTGGAAGGGGCTCAATATATCATTTTCTAGGATTATGACCTGAAACACATGAGGTTTTAAAGATGCTGAGCTCCCTAAAACATTTTTGTGCATATGCATTTTGGGGGTCCACAGCTTCTGCGAGATTTTTAAAAAGGCTTGTGGCCTCAAAAATATTAACTTTTAAAGTCAGTTTTGTCCTGATAAGTTACAGATCTAGGGCCAGAGCTCAAGGTTCTTGGTTCCTCAGTCAAAACACTTAATGACTCACTGCAACCTACCACACAGCGTGAACGGTGGTTACTATGGCTCAGGATAATCTGCTTTTCCTATTCTCCTTTTGTAACTAAGACTAAAGAGGGGGGCACATGGCTTAGGCTGGGTCAAACATAGCTCTTACAGCAGAGACTGCACCAAAGAGTAACCAAATTCAATTTCATTTTCTTCTTCTTTGACACATAGAAAAATTTCATTATTTTCCAGCCTGCTCTGCTGTTAGGTGGGGCCATGTTACTTGGTGGGAGAGGGATGAAAATGATGTATGTAGCTTCCAAGTATGGCACAAGTATAAACACATTTGCAAGTATAAAAACATCCCTTATAAACTTCTAGCTTTCTTCCCATGTCTTGGGACCTTGGAGGCCACATTTAGATCACGTGTCAGAAGAAGAGAGCCTAGACCCTGGAGTTCTCTGATAGAGGAGAGCCCCTACTGATAACATACTGCTGTTTGTATGATCAGAAATAAAGCTTGAGATGCTAAACCACAAAGCTTTGGGAGTTATTAGCATACTACAGCCTATGCTACCTTTACTAATGTCCCTGGACATGGTAATTGGTCCAGGGAGGGCAATGATACAAAGATAAATAAATACAGTCTTTCGGTGGCCTACTGGCAGCTTTGCTACAACAGCAAACATTCTCAGTATCTTAGCAGAGGCTCAAAACCGTTAACATTTTCTTTTCATTCATGCTACACATTAGCAGCTTTCTGTTGGGTTTCTGCCTCTATGTACATTTTCATTCTAGGGTCCAAGCCAATGGAGCATAAGGGGCATACCCTACCTTGCGAAAGAGGAGAGAAGCAGAGGCTGGTGGAAAACTGTGATGCCTCTTAAAGTTTACATTCAAATATGGCATACACTGTGTTCACTTTCCTTCGGTTGACCAAAGCATGTCACATAGCCAGAATGAAAGTCAAAAAGGTGAATATACACTTGTCCCATAGGAGACTTGGCAAGTCATTTGGCAATGGGTGGGGAGGTACAGTCTTTTTATGATGGGGGGATTATTTTGAATAATAATTTATACCTTGGATTAGTGTTTAAATGTGGGGAAGGAGAAACTCTGTTTTGTCTGGGATTAACAACGAGGGTCGTTAATATTCATGTTTGCCATCCTGGGAAGGTGGTCTGTCAACATAATGTTAGAAAATTTAGATCTGATGCTCAAGAGAAGAAGACAAGAACAGAATCTCAGGTGCATAGGGAGAGAGAATTTTACTGACTTGGGGCCTCATTTCTAGTTCTGAAACTTGTTCCCATAACTTGCTTGTTCCTTGGTTCTAGGAACCAAGAACTATCTGCTCTGGTATCCTTCCCAGTATATGAGCTAACAGGGTAGACTATCCTTTCCTTATTTTTCCTTTTATGTTCCACATTTTTGTCTCAGTTAGCTTTAGAATTTCTGTCACTTGTAATCAAGAGGCTCCTAACATAATTTGCTATATAATACACATTTTTCAATAATATATATTTTATAATTGACATTTGCCTTGTAGAATTAGCTAGATTGATAGAATCAAATAGGGTTAGGGTCAAATCCACTCATTTTTTTTCTAGTTATATGACCTGGGGCAACTTGTATTAATTCCATGTCTCAGGTTCCCCTTATGTAAAATGGGGCAGTAATACCTTTCTGATTTAAGTTAATCTACTTCTTACTTAGCCTTTCCCATGTCAGAAAATAGCAGCTCCATTTGTCCAGCTACTCAGGACAATATCCTTAGAAATCTATTTGCCTTTTTTCTTTCTCTTACATACACCCCACATTCAATCCACAAGCAATTATATTGAGAATCCCACTACTTCTCACCACTTTTACTGCCATAGTCCATGCCATATCTCTTGCTGACTCTTGCCTCCTTTCTGTGCCTTGTCATACAACAGTAGGAAGGAACACAGGGAAACACAATTCATATTGTGGTATTCCCCTGCTCAAAGCTCCCCATCTCACTCAGGAGAACCAAAATTCTTTTTTAAAATTTATTTTTAAAAATTTTTTATTTTATAATAATTTTTTATTGTATCATGTCAGTCACCATACAGTACATCATTAATTTTTGATGTAGTGTTCCATGATTCACTGTTTGCGTATAACACCCAGTGTTCCGTGAAACCCATGCCCTCCTTAATGCCCATCACCTGGCTCACCCATCCCCCCACCCCTCAGTTTGATTCTCAGAGTCCACAGTCTCTCATGGTTCATCTCCCCCTCTGATTTCCCCCACTTCATTTTCCTCTTCCTTCTCCTAATGTCATCCATGCTATTCCTTATGTTCCCCAAATATGTGAAAGCATGATAATTGTTTCTCTGACTTATTTCACTTAGCATCATCTCCTCCAGTTCTATCCATGTTGATGCAAATGTTTGGTATTCATCCTTTCTGAAGGCTGATGGCTGAGTATAGCCACTCTGGAAAAGAGCATGGAGTTTCCTCAAAAAGTTAAAAATAGAGCTACCCTATGACCCAGCAAATGCTCTACTGGGTATTTACCACAAAGATACAAATGTACTGAAAGAAGGGTCATATGCACCCCCATGTTCATAGCAGCAATGGCCACAAAAGCCAAACTGTGGATGGAGTTACGATGTTATTCAACAGACAAAGGATAAAGATGTGGCCCATAATACGTACAAAGGAGAACCAAAATTCTAACCCTAACCAGACCAGGCTACCCCTTCCTCCCTGACCTCACCTGTACCACTTAGTCTTCTTTTCCTTCTTTTCTTTATTTCCCTATCTAACTTCATGCTATTCCTGAAAAATAGCCTGCTTCAGGGCCTTTGCACTTACCGCCCTTCTGCTTAGACCATTCTTCCCAATCTTTACTCAGTGTTTCCTCCTCCTTTCTTTTCCTTTTGATCTTTGCTCAAGAGTGACCTTATCAGAAAGGCATTTCCTGCCCCCTTTATATAAGTAACAGTCTTCTGCTCTCTGAGTCACATTCTTTATTCGCTGATTATGCTTTGCTTCTTTTCATCACAACACTGCCAGCCACCTGACATGTTATATATTTAGTTTATTTTGGTAAACTTTAGAAGACCCGAGACTGTTTCATTAACTGCTTTACTCCATTTTGGGGGAACATTGTAGATGCTTAGTAAACGTCTATTGTGTAAATGAATATGTGAATCAATTCGACTGATATAGGCATTAACTTAAAGCACAAAATGTCTGTAAAATATGTAGCAAAAGACCAGGCACATAGTAGAAGAGAGAACTGCATTTATTTTCTCAAGGTAAACTGAGCCTTGCCTTTGTCCATGATGGTTCAAATAACAGAGGGTGATGTGGGAGAATTGAAGAGTAAGGCCCCTACCTACATTCCTGTAGCTACATGTCTCTGGAGTCTGTGAGTCAACACTGAGCTCCAGACAGCAGGGTTCTAGGGAGAAGACTTCAGCTGTGACACTCTCTTGTCCCCAGCAATGCCTAGCCTCAGCCTTCCTTATCAGGACCTCTCCAGCTACTGGTTTCGACGTCAAGTAATGAAGGGCTCGGACAAAAACACCCCTGGAAGAGGATAATTGAATTTTGACAAGACAGATGAAAATAGAACCCCCCCCCCCCCCACAATCTACCTTTTAGAGAAAACAGGTGACAGCTATAAAGCACAGGTGAGGGAAGAATGAAAACTGTGGGCAAGTATCCCAATGAGAGTAATTCCATGGACGCTGAGGCTGACCGCAGGCCAGGGGTGATGGTGGAGGGGGTCATCATTTTAGAATCCCTATGGCTCAGAAAGACTCATCCTTCCTGCCGACCCGCCTTCGGTGCTGTAATTCCTGTGGTCCTACTTTGAACACATTCTGGGATTTTCATCAGAGCGGACAGAACTAGCAAGCAGGCGAAGCGGTGAGCTCATCAGAGAGTCTATTATACACCCTCACACAGAGAGCCTGTTACGCGCTCTCTCATGACCACACAGGGATATTGTTTACACAGAGCTGCTCCGTTCTAGCAGAGATCCCACTGGAGAGCTGGAGGGGCCCTTTACTGACCGGCAGCAGCAATTGCACGTGCGGAAACAGAGCCATCCACTCCTGCTCTGCTTTCCATTCTCTCCCCTTCTCGCGGGGCTGCTTCTTATGGGAGTATTTGTGTTCTCACCTTCCATTTGCCTTTTCTCTCTCTGGTTCCCGCTACTCTCCCGGCCTTGCACCTTTTCCTCTGTCTACCTTGCTCATCACCTAGTATGTACACAGTGCCCAGTATCCACGGGTGCTGGGGTGTAACAAACGTGGCTGGGACGTGCTTCCTCTTCCCATGGAGCTTGTGGTTAATTGCCGAGTACGCATCTTCCAGGGAAAAGAACAGGAAGCCAGAGAGGTAAAATAGGACATTCAGTAAAGGTGGGGAGCCAGGAGGCTTTATGGAGAGGGAGCTGAAGGATGGATGTGGACTTGAAGAACGGGGGTGGGAAGAAGCCTGAAGGTGAGCCACTGCCACGGAGCAGAGAGAAGTTAAATTTATCCTTGTAACAGCTCACGTTGCTGGCATGCCTACTTCATGCCCATCATGGTGATGAGGGAGCAGGAGGCTGGCTGAGCACAAAGCAAGAGCTGGCACCTCACACCCCCTCTCCACCCGCTCCCCTCGGTAGTATGTGTGACATTCCTCAGGCACCCCTGGCTGCCCTAAAAGAAAAATAAATAGTTAACTTGCAGAGATCACAATCCTGCAAGACAGGAGTCTCCCTTGGTCTACAAATGTCCTAGTGATTTACAACGAAGAAGCTATCTTATCAATAGCCCAACTTCCAGAGACAAGTAACTCAGTTCCTCAAGCCCTAACATCACCCTCCCCTCCGTAAAACTGAAGGAGGCTGAGGCAGAAGGAAATGGAAATAAAGCAAAATTTCTTCTAAACCTAAAACTCACTAACAAGGACTCTTGATAGGAGGAATGTGACATTCCACCAGGAAACTCCCAATTGTCTTCATGTTAGTACCTCATTAGAGGGAAAGACGGCCTTTGCTTGATAATAACCAGGCCTCCAGTATCCTGACAGTCTTCTTTACCCTGATAGCCCTTCTGAACACCCTCTTTGTCCTCACCTACCCAACTCCCATGTATATAATCAGCCACTCCTCAGGATAGCAGGGCAGCAGCTCTTTCTGCCCACGGGTCCTGTCCCCGTGCTTTAATAAACCACCATTTTGCACCAAAGATGTCTCAAGAATTCTTTCTTGGTCATCAGCTCCGGACCCCACCCCACCAAACCTCACCTATGTTCTAGAACTTCATCAGTGGGGCTAAGTCCATGCCACAGACTATCTCATTTAATCCTCATTTAAGCCTCTGATGAATGATCTCTTCTATAGATAGAGATGGATACAAAGAGAAATTGAATAACCTTATCCAAAGTTGCATAGACAGTTGATGGTAGATTTAGAAATTAAATCCAGACCCATAACCCTAGGCTTTCCTATTTTCTGAGGGAGTAGTAAGAAATCTGTTTAAAACTCAGAAGCAAAGGCCAGATGAGGAGGGGTCTAGAATACCAGAAGGAGTTTTAAATTTCCTTGGTAAGTAATGGTTGGGGTTGGGGGGTGGGTCTTCAAAGCGCTGAACAAAGCATTAATAAGCTCTCTCATTTCATCTTTGTCTTACCCCAGTGTAAAATGGCAAGCAAACACAAATTAATCTCCCTCACCACATTTAACTATGCCCCATCCCTTTCATGAGCCTCCAGATCACTCAAGATAAAGCTATTTTTTTTAATCACAACAGCTTCATTTCTTTCTATTCCGACCCTTCTTCCAAGTGTCTTTGTTACTGTTTGGTATTGTTACAAACGCCTTTTAGTACAGCTAAAATAAGATTCTAGAAATCCATGTTTAATTGATGTTGGCTATCTCAGATTTTGTGGTAGTGGTTTGTTTTCTTTCTAGTGCATTATTTAGTAATGAAGAAACTTTCAGGCTCAGAAATTGTGGGCTAATTATCATTTACATAATTACATGGTAAACACACTCTCAAATTGCGATTTTAAATTTTTTCCAAGGAGTCCCCAGGAATTTCATATTCTTTAAAAATCTGCTTATTACTTATTCATTAAATAGATTTATCCTGAAGTAGATAATATCATCTCTCTTGAGTGTAAGTTTCATTACCTTTCCTTGAGGTTAATAGACGAAGGTCAGATATAAACATGCCAGAGAGCTTTTAACGCTCTTGTAGGGCCATTATCTGGGTGGTTACTGGCTGTATTTTAAAATATTTCACTAGAGTTTTGTTGATTAGGGCCTTGAACTTTGAGCTCCTTAGTGTAGCCCCCAAGGCAGAATGTTAAATAAAGGACCAGTCTGTCTTTTGGGAATTGGGACTTGCTGTAACAGTTTCACATTTTTGAGAGATTTCTTTACTTGGGAAGAGGAAAAAGGCTTTAGTCTGTTCTTACCAAGACAAGCAGGCAAACGTTTCCATTTACGCTTAAGTCAGTTTAAGATAGAATGAGACCTCCTTATGATGAGCATATAGGAGGAGGAGGAAAGGAAGTAAAAAATGAATAAATAAATCCAGGATGATTCTAAAGCAGTAAATAAAAACAAACAAACAAACAAACAAACAAACGAAAAACACTTGTGCTGTCTTGTTCTCTTTTCATGTAAATTTCTGGCAGGACTCAAGCTTCTCTGGAAAAGGCAAAGAACTGGGAATAAACAATCTGATGACCATATACACATAACCACGACTCCAGTATGAAAATTTTAAGTTTTAAGATTTGTGGCATGCACTTTCAAACATTGATGAGATACCCCATGACAGCCTGCCTTGGTCTGTGACGTGTATACACATTTTTCCTTTGCGTTAATTCATGTATTGATTCATACTTTTCACCCCCAAAAGAACACTAAGAAGGTTCATTTGTCAAAGTGACTAGGCCACAGGATGTCCAGATAGTTGGTTAAACAAAACTTGGGGTGTGTCTGTGAGGGTGTTTACACATGAGATTAGCATTTGAATTGGTGCACTGAGTAAACCAGATGGCCCTCCCAGGTGTGGGAGGACATCATCCAATCTGTTGAGGGCCTGAATAGAACAAAAAGGTGAAAGAAGGTTGAAATACGCTCTGCCAGCCTGCTTGAGCTGTTAACATTGATGGTCTCCTGCCCTTGATGCTCCCTTGTTCTCAGGCCTCCAAGCCTTGACTTGGAATATGCACAACTGGCTGCACATCTCTCAGGCCTTGGAAAAACACTACCAGCCTTTTTGGGTCTCCTGCTTACAGATGGCAGATCACAGGGTGTGTCAGCTTCCATAATTGCATGAGTCAATACCTTATAATCTATCTTCCTTTCTTTCTCTCTCCCTTTCCCTCCTTTCCTTCCTTCCTTCCTTCCTTCCTTCCTCTTTCTCCTTCCTTCCCTCCCTCCTTCCTTCTTTCTCTCTCTCTTTCCTTCCTTCCAGAGAGAGAGAGAGAAAGCATAACTGGAGGCAGAGAGGGAGAGGGAGAGAGAGAATCTTAAGCAGACTCCATGCCCAGCATGGAGTCTGACATGGGGCTTGGTCTCAGGACCCTGAGATCATGACCGGAGCCAAAATCAATGGTCCAGGGCATAAACAATGAATCTTAGAACACTGAAAACCGAAGAAAGGAAAAAAAAAAAAAGAGTCCAATGCTCAATGGGCTTTGCTATCCAGGCACCCCAATAAATCCCTTTCTAGAGATGTATATTCTAATGATTCGTGTCTTTGCAGAACTTTAACTAATAAAAACACTAAATAATGGGGAACTATGGGCTAAATCAGGGATTGCCAACTCGAGCGCCTGTATGAGTCTTAGGGAAAAATAAGAGAGTGTAAGAAGGCTCCCTCCCAGTTTCTGTGAAATATGCAGCCCTCTCTTTTTCATTTACCCATTTTTCTCTAGGGACACGGATATGTGAAATATTTCACCTTAAAGACTAGCACAGATATAAAATAGCAACTAGTATTTTGTCTTCATAGGGACAATAGGACCTGAGACAACTGAGGCACAGTATAAAGAGGGTGTTGTGTAAAAAGAGGCCAAATGTTACCAAGTTTTAGCTGATGGGTGCAGATGGCGAAGCAATTCTGCAAGATCTTTTTTTTTTTTTTTTTAATGACAAGCTACAAGTTGGGTTAATATAAGCAATCTGATTTTTGAACTCAGCCACTAATATAAATTTAAAAAATCTCATAGGTGTGGGGAACACGTGTAGAAGCTATTTCTGGCTCATGAGTCCTGACTTTGAGAAGACTCTGGTTTATGGGGATGTAGGATGCCGAGAATGGTGGAAGTGAGAAAAAACACAGTAAGTACATGATAAACTCATCATCCTCAGAACACTAAGAAAGCAGATGTATTCATATGGTTTCCTGTAACAGACAGCAAGAACTTGTCAAATCAGGACCATATTCATTTCAAGGTAGTTACAAAGATTATCATAATGATATGTTGGTAATTTGAATTAATTGCACAGTGATCCATCACAGATTACATTAAGTGAAGGAGAATACAAAAATAAACACTGAACTGGAACAGATTTTTAGGAGGAGCAGAGAATGACTAATTCTGAGGAAGCGGCAGACAGGGAGTTCCTAATTCCCATTCTCTCACCATTTACCAAAAATATGAAGAAGACGTACATATATATGGGCAAAAATAGTTATATTTACTGCTCTTTTTTTTTTAAAGGTTTTATTTATTTGAGAGGGAGAACATGAGCAGAGAGAGAGGGGCAGAGGGAGAGGGAAAAAGCAGACTCCCCAGTGAGCAGGGAGCCCAATGAAGGGCTCAATCCCAGGACCCTGGGACCACAATCTGAGCCCAAGACATACTGAACTGACTGAGCCCCTCAGGGGTCCCTATTTATGCTCTTCTGTGAACAACTGATTTCAAATTCAGAAGCACCATCCAAGGGTCTTCAAAAGGGTTAGCTTTCTTGACTGGGAATTATTTTACTGGCTTATCATAATTTCAT
Organism: Mellivora capensis; assembly: GCA_004024625.1. NCBI lineage: Eukaryota > Metazoa > Chordata > Mammalia > Carnivora > Mustelidae > Mellivora > Mellivora capensis. The sequence goes on from PISX010016143.1 coordinate 16,195, forward strand.
ATTCCGTTAAAACGTTTTGTGTGATTTGTAACCTTGAGATGGGTGACAATTGTATTCAGTCTTATTTATTTGGAAAAGGATAGTGAACTTTATGGCTTCTGAAAGTTGTTCTTTTCAACTCTACAATTTTATAAGATTCTATAGCAAGAAGTGATAGCTGTCCAAGGATAACTGGTACTAGAAAAAGATCATTTACAATGGATACAATTAAGATGGGAACCAAAAATTCATAGCACATAGTGAAATGTTTGATTGGGATGCTGTCTTAAAAAATGATATAATATTACAAAATTTTATTCCAAAGTTAACAATATTTAAGTTTTGAATGCAATGTTGCATAAAATGTCAGAATGAGCACAGCTTAAATCAAGCATTGATTATTAAGGGACAAAAATGCTTTTTTTTTCTAATTTGGACAGCAGAGTGATACAATGTCCTTTCTTGCATGTTTGACTTTCACAGTGCAATAATCAAAAGGGTCACTTCTGTAAAAGTGTTTGAAGGCTTCATCAATTTTCCCAAGAGCCTGTCTTTATTTTTAATATTTAAATTTTCCTCTTCTAAAGCATTTATTTTATAAATATTCTTGTCAGCTTTCTCTGAACTGTTTCTCTACTGGATCCTCACATGTCAATGACTGTGTTCTTTCCCTCTTAGGGACTTTCTAATTTCCTGCATTTCAGGGGCAAGAGTTGTTGGATTTGGAGTTTCATTTTGCATTTGTGTTGTGCTGTTGAAGCACAGAAGTGACAAATATTCAGTCAATGAGGTACCAGCCAACACAGACAATAGCTTCCAAGTCTGTGGATGGGGCTAATTATTAGTTAATATTTTTATTCTTCAAGATACCCTGCCTTCAAGTAATTCTAGGATAAATCCCAGTTACATGTTCTTTCCTTCCTTTACAAAACTGAATTTATGGGCTACATGATTTTTCTCCATTATAGTGAGTGACACTAGTATTTTTCACCAAACACAGGTGAATATCCTTTGAGCAAAACTCTTGACTTTCCCTCTTCCCAGTAATAGAAATCCTCAATGAACTCATGTTTACTTTATGAAGTTTCTATTTAGAAGAAAGACACAAGAAAACAAACTCATATTAGTCTGAAAATACAATTTTCAGGTATGGACCCAGGTTGGTATAATTTCAGCTAAGCCCCTTACATATCTTCAGTAATAGGAATGGAGGCCCAGAGTGCTAATATCGCACCTGCTTAATTGCATGTGGTCAAGTACATGTCATCACAGAAAATGTTTTTTCAAGTAAAGTATAGATTTACAAGTAAAAGTGTGTATTAAGCTATTGGACAAAAAAGGTCAATCTGCGATGAAATAGTCCAAACGGCTGACATAAAAACTATCACACTCCTTTGATCAGAATCACCCACATGAGGTTCTTTTTTGTTTTTATTTTTTTTAAAGATTTTATTTATTTACTTGACAGACAGAGATCACAAGTAGACAGAGAGGTAGGCAGAGAGAGAGAGGAGGAAGCAGGCTCCCCGCTGAGCAGAGAGCCCGATGCGGGGCTCGATCCCAGGACCCTGGGATCATGACCCGAACCGAAGACAGAGGCTTTAACCCACTGAGCCACCCAGGCGCCCCATTAGGGTTCTTTTTTAGAGCTGAAATAATTGAAAAACGGGTAGCAAAATGTCTGTGCATCTAGTTATGACAGGACCAGGGTCAAGAATGCTGCTCACTGCCTGTACATTCTCTGAATTAAAAGTTAAAACAGAAGATACTTCATGATTAAATGATCTGTCTAGAACAAGCAGAAAAGTTCAACCAAAGGTCAGAACACCCAAGAATTGCCAACTATCATAGGACACATGGACGTGATAAGCTAGGGACTTGGCCTTCAGGTAAGACAAGCGGCAGCACTTGCCGGGTCACCTCCAGCACTTACGCTCAGAATAGAGCCCAGTTTCTCCACCTCAGCACCCTAGACAGGATGGGGTCAACTCCCTTTTGTGGGGTGTCTCACTGTTTTACAACTTTATGGTCTCTAGCTACACAGTAGATGTCAGTTACATCATCCCCACAACCACCCCTAAAACTGCGACAACCGAGATGTGTCCAGACATTGCCAGAGGTCCCCAGGCGGGCAAGAATGCTCCCCAGACAATGGCTGAGACGGTGACTCTTCTGTGCAGGAGGTATTCACCCTTTCACGGTGGCTCCTCTGAGGGCACTTGTATTATATTTCGTGGAGAATGTCTTGCATCTTGATCATTCTAGTGACATATTTGTGTTTCTGCTCACCACTGTGTATCACTCCGAAGAACTTAGAGCATTTTCACACCCCATGCTGTTATTTACTAATACTCCTTAAAGCTATTAGTTTTTGCACATATATAGAACCATTCTAGATGCCGAGGAGGGCAGCTGATGCACCACACACAGCAGATAACTCTGTACAGCAGGGCTTGATTCATCTGGAATCCAGGTTGAGAAAGTTTGCGTCTAACCCGAAACCTGGCAACCACCTGACACCACCCATCTCCTCCTCTCCTCCATGTGATTGTCCTCTTAACCCTGTTTTTCTCCCTGACTTCATACAGTGGGAGGCTCACATATAGATTGGCTGAGTAACGTTCTGTCTGCTTGTTTTCCTGGTAGGAATCCCCTTCCTCTCTGATTTCCCCTTCTTCTAATTAATTGATTGACTGAGGTATAACTGACATATGGCATTGTATTAGTCTTAGGTATATGTCTCAAAGCTATTTTTAATGGAAATAAAGTTATGATAAGTGGAAATACATTAAAAGGAAACCTATATTCTGTTTCCATAAAAGTACAGCAGTGACTAGAAAGGAATTAAAAACACATACTGAAAGCAAAAACAGTTATTAAGTTCTAGCTAGGTGGCATGGCCTACAGAAGTCTCATCAGGGCCTGGGGTCTGCTCTCCAGGAGATCACAAAGTGTTAGAGGAGTTAAAGACATGGTAGCTCCTGGCTGAGAGGTTCTCTCTGGAGTATATAAAAGGTAGAGAAGTCATTTTTTTCCACCAGGTTAGTTCATGTTACTTAATGTCATCTATAACTCAAAATTATCTTCAAACAACCGGGGGTGGGGATACAGTCCCACACTCTGGGGAATACTCTATCAGCTTATCTCTGGGTTTATCTGGTCTGTGTGGAAGGAGTTAGGTGCCATGCAAAGGAGATTAGGACTGGACCACCTTGCTATGTGAACTAGTAACAGTGGTAATCACCTTATCCCCTCACAAAGCTGTCACTTAAGGATTACATGAGATAAGTGAAGTAATCAGCACGCTTAGAACATCACTGGCATACGCTTTTGAAAATGCCTTTTTTTTTTTTTAAAGTGCCAATTCTCAAAAACCAAGCCTGTCTTTCTTTGATGCTAAGCCTCTGGGTCAGTTAGTAATCTTCCATGAAAGTGAGATCCCCCTCTCTCCTGCTAATGTGGTGTATGATTCTAAATGATTACTGTGTAGAAAACTCAAAAGAATCCCTTCCCTTGATGTTTCTAATTTCATTTCTTAAACTCAAGTGATTTGTGACGTGTAGCTAGAAGGGCTTGTCTGATAGTAGGTGAACACTCCATTTGACAAGGTTCACCACCTCCGGTCAAAGTTGGCAATTCCTGAAGAGGTGACCTTACCTTCAGTGTTCTTGGAGGAATGCTGTGATTTCTGCTTGGGCTAGCCAAAGAAACGGATCATGCGGAGGCTTCTATTCAAGTGTTGGTTGGGATTTTTGGCAGTCCCATAAAAAATCCTTCATCAAGGTCATCTACCTTCCTAGATGGCATCTAGCCACCTTTGTGCCGTGGGGGGAGGGTTGAATTGAACTAACACTGACTAAAGATGCTGCCAGATGCTGGGCACTGTGCCACATCCTTTTTCCTTAAGTTTCAAAAAATTCTATGAAATTCCTATTATTCCCAATAAAAGATGAAAATGGATTTCACATTTAGTAAATAGTGGATGTGAATCCAGTTCTGGGTCCAATGTACATGTTATTCCTCAACTGTAGCAAACACGCCTCTGTGGGATAGGAACAAACCTACTGAAAATATTAATAGTCTGCATTTGTATAATTTTTAGCTCATTCAAAATAACTTCACATCTCGTATTTCACTTGTACTTCACCAACCCCCATTTTGTAAAAAAAAGCAACTTTTTGATTCCAGAGAATGGCTTACCTAGAGTTTCATAGATACTCATCTCATCTAGTGAACTTGACTTTGGCCATAAAGGGTTGTTCTAATGCAAATGCATGCCCTCTGGTCTCTGCACTCAAGAAGCTGCAGTTGGGGGTTGGAAGAGGTTTTAACTTGTATGACCAAATATGCCATTTAGTACTGATTTATTCTTGAGCTCAGACAGGTCCAGACTTTGCCAGTCTCAAAACCCCATGAAAGCCAGATAAAAAAATTTTAGAAGAGAGAAGCAAAGGTATTAGATGTCTCCAGGTGCACAAATTTCATCAAACCTACTCTGTCCTATGAATCTTGTGCCTTAGTTTCTCCTAGCATTGGGCTCATGGGCTGGCATACATGTGCACAGTTATTTTAAAACTACAGAAAATCATGGGCTCTCAAATTCTGATTCAAAATTTTCAGACTTGCTGAAAAGATGTCCTAAGTCTTAAAAATTCATAACCTTAGCCTGATGTTTTATTTTCTTTGGAAGAGTCTGGTTTATTTCCTCACCAGTCATTTTACTTTACCGGGACACTCAATAACTTGGTAACAACTTTGCATTTGTACTTCATTTTTCCATCCCTCAACCCAGAGAGAAGGTAACCTGATTTTCCAAATTCTATCTAAAACAAATCACATAAGAATGGGAGGAAGAGTATTGCTTCTAGGAGTAGCAGGGAAGTTTTCTCCTGAGAGAGGGGGAGATGCCGGCAAACTAATCTTCACTGAGTCAGTCTCTCCAGAGTCCACTGGATTCTCCGGGCTTTGAGGCCACTTTTGAGTTCTCTTATATTGTAGTGCTTTTGATATCTAGTTATCAGCTATAAAGAGCAAAAAGGGAAACTATTTTCCTCCACTTGAAAAATACTGCTAGGTATCCCTTTTGCTTTTTGAAGGCACAGATTTGCTATCCTAGATGTTAGATTGTTCTCAGGGCACCGAGGAGATGGCCCTGTGTATATTTGATGGGGCTCTTCTTGCTGGCCTGGGACATGGTGCAGTAATTCTGAGATCTTCCAGAAGACGTTTTGCCTTAGCAGCCAAGTCTCCAAAGTCACGCCAGACTGTGTCATTGATTTTAGATGCTCAGGTCTTCCTCACTCTCTTCCCTATGGGTCTTTGTCAAACCATGAAGTGGAAGGTTAATTTAGCCCTCTTTCTATTCTCTTTCAATTTCCCTCTTGGACCTTCCTCTGCCCTCATTTCTAACTTGTGCCATTGCAATGGCTACAGAATGACAGACACTGGTATGGATTTATGAACCTCTCTTTTTTCTTATGGGCACCAGCTTCTATTTCCCAGATCCTTTGAACTGAGGAGTGGGCAGGCATGTGACCAGGTTCTGGCCAATGGGGTGTTGGCCAAAGTGAGGTCCCTAACTTTCAGGCCTTTCCCAGGCACACAATGACTGAGTATTTCTTTTTACTTTCTTTCTTTCTTTTTTAATATTTTATTTATTTATTTGACAGAGAGGGGGTGGATCACAAGTAGGTGGAGAGTCAGGCAGAGAGAAAAGGGGAAACAGGCTCCCTGCTAAGCAGAGAGCCCAATGCAGGGCTTGATCCCAAGACCCTGAGATCATGACCTGAGGCAACGGCAGAGGCTTAGCCACCCAGGCACCCAGTGACTGATTATTTCTCATTGGCACTGGGCTACTAAGAACTAGATAACCAAGTTTATTGGTAGAACCAACAGTAGGAAAAAGAAGCCTCTGAATTGGAACTCTGCAATAATTGGAGCCCATGAGCTCTGACATATGGTTATGATGGCATTTATTTGGCACAAGCTTTAGTAGGCTGAATAATGTGCTCCCCCAACAAGATGTCCGCATCCAGATCCGCAGAACCTATGAACATATTGCCTAACGTGGCAAAAGGGACTTTGCAAATGGTATTAGGAATCTTGAGATTTTCCTGGATATCTGGGAGAACCCAGTGTAATCACAAGAGTCCTTATAAGAGGGAGGCAGAGGGATATCTGACAACAGAAGAGGAAAATCCATGTAAGACCTAACCAGCCACTGCTGGCTTTGGAGATGGAAAAAGAGATCACTCTAGAAGTTGGAAAAGACAAGGAACAGATTTTCTACTAGAGCCTCTAGAAGGAACACAGGCCTGCTTAGATTTCAGATTTCTGATCTCCAGTCCTGTAAGATAATAAATTCACATTATTTTGTACCACTATATTTGTGGTAATTTGTTATAGCAGCAGATGGACAGTAATACATAGGCCTTCTAATTTTCTTCCCCCTGGTTCTCTTTTGTATTCTGTTGTGTGCAGTCATCTGAGCCACTTTGGATAAATGAGACTGTCCTGTGAATAAGAATAACAATAGATAATATGTCCTGAGTGTTAACTATGGGTAGGCTATTGTTATGGCTGTATCATTTTCCAACCGTTTTATCATGTAATCTACTAAACAAGCCCATGGGATAGGTCAGATCATTAATTTCCTATCTCTGGAAAATGAAGACAATTCTTCAAAAGATTAAGTCATTTATCTAAGGTCACTTAGATGAATCAGCTTGTTACTGATAGATGCAAGTGGTCTGACCCCACAGTTCATGCTTTTAACGGCATGCGACATGTGTAAGGAGGTGTCTACATGTGTGGGGTACACATGTCCACTCGATGCTCTGGTCAAATTTGATTTAGAAAACTTTTAGCATAAATTTAAAAAAAGCAGTAAAAACACCACTTAGAAATACTCCATTTAGAAAATGTATTCCACATTTTCTCAGGCAAAAGGGCGCATTTTATGTTCATGTATGGCTATGACTTAAAGATCGACCAATAAATTAGGTCAGGTTGGAGCACTTTTATCCAATAGCCCAGTTCCTACCAACAGGACAGCACTATGTAAAATAAGGGCAGTAAAAAAAATAATGTAAGATTCCCTTAGGGTATTATAATAGGTTATAGGGGGCTGAAAATATGTATAGTACTTACATTTTTACATGTAGCTTATTAAGTCATTTTCAGAGAACTGACTTATTCAAGGAACTGTTAGGACTTGCCCAGCTTGAAAATCATTTATTCTTATTTACTTATTTATTCTTAAAGATTTTATTTATTTGACAGAGAGAGACACAGTGAGAGAGGGAACACAAGCAGGGGGAGTGGGAGAGGGAGAAGCAGGCTTGCCGCTGAGTAGGGAGCCCAACACAGGGCTCAGCTCGATCCCAGCATCCTGGGATAATGACCTAAGCCAAAGCCAGATGCTTAACGATGGAGCCACCCAGGCGCCCCTTGAAAAATCATTTAGATTGTGGAGAAAGTCCAAGGTACCACAACAGTTTTTGCTTTTATAAAATAGAAGTGCCTGCTATTTCTGTGCAGAAGAAGGTAGAACATATAATGTGTCTTGTATTTCCTTCCGCTCTGTACTCTGCAAATTTCACTCAGGAATGTCTAAAAACTAATGATGAACTGAACAGGTCAGCTCAGTATATGTGTATCGGAGGTGTGTGTGGGGGGGTGTTAACTCCTCCCAGTCCAAGTTTATCCATAAAATGAAGACCCTTCCTGTCCTATTTATCCAGTCACTGTGAGGCTGAACCAGGTCACATGCATGGAAGCACTTAGAAAACAGAAGCCCTACTGAGATAAAAAAAAAAAAAGGATTACTATTAAACTTTAATCATAACAGAAAGTGCAAAAATAATTAGCTATTAAAATCTCCATCTTTCTGAACAGCATTGTGAAGTGTTTAGAAAAAGGGAAACAAACATTGAAAACACCTTTGATTAAATTTGAGTTTAAGAAGATGGAGATTCTCTTTGTTTTGCTAAGAGCCTGAGAGGAAGAAGCAACATAGAGCTGCTTGACTTCTAGCCTGAGTACATCTGCTTGGCTTCTTCTTGTGATGTGCTAAGCTTATTGGCCATACCCAGGTTTGGAGATAAGAAAAGGCCTGGATGACGACCTGTGCTTTAACACCCTTGCTATGTCTCCCAAGATCATTAGATACTCCAAGTATCTCACCAACCTCTTCAGGTTGGAACTGAATCAGAGCACAGGTTTTCTCTTAGCTCCTCTGAGCCAATTTCCGGCATTTGATCAAAGAAAGAAAGACAACGGCATCACACGTTGGGTCAGGAATAAGTTGCCAGCACTGAAAAAAAGTGCAGTCCTTCACTGTACATCCAGCATCTGGAATTGGACCTGGCCTGATCCAGGACTGGGTGAGTGTTAATCCAATGTCAAACAAAAATAGAGTCCACTATTTGAGGGATGCGAACAAAGTCAAAATTTAGGGGTATAAGGTAGTCATTGCAGTAGGAGGAGGAAAAAGGAGAAATTACTACAGAAACTACCCTGTCCTTAGTACTGACTATTCTCATATAATGAATTAGGAAGTAAAAGTTATTTGGGCAGAAGTAGCAAATATTGAAAGTAATTTAAAGGCCCATGGCACAAAGATGGAGATTTACCAGAAATATGACCCTTTAATGCAAACTTAATTGGATGAAGCCAGACTGCTTAGGTCCAAATCCATACTCCATCACTTACCAGTTATGTGACTTCAGTCAAATCCTGTATCTTCTGTTTCAGCTTCTTTATTTATAAAATGAATTCTACCTCCAAAGTTGTTGTGGCTATTAAATAAATCAATACATATAAAAGCTGAGAATAGTGTCTAGGATTTATATACTATGGTAAGCTGATAAGGGGTCCCAAAGTTGTCTGAATACCTACATGATAGTTAATTTTATGTGTCAACTATGCTGGACTATTGGGTTCAAATTCTTGGTCATAAATTACCCAAAGTGTGTTTTTTTAGATGAGTTAACATTTAAATAGGTAATCTGAATAAAGCAGATTATCCTCCATAATGTGGGTGGGCCTCACCCAATCAGTCAAAGGCCTTAATAGAACAAAGGCTGACCTTCCCCAAGCAAGAAGCAATTCTGCCAGCAGAGCACTTTAGGATTTGAATAAAAACTCCTTCCTAGGTCTCCAGCCTGATGGCCTGCCTTGCAGATTTTGGACTTGACAAGCCTCCACAATAGTGTGAGCCAATTCCTTAAAATAAATCTTTCTCTTCTTATGTCTCTCTCTCTCTCTCTCTCTCTCACACACACACACACACACACACACACACACACACACTCCTTCTGTTGTTTCTGTTTGTCTGAAGAATTCTAATGAATACACCCTGGAACTTATAAATGTTACCTGATTTGGAAAAAGGGTCTTTGAAGATATGACTAAGGATCTTGAGGTAGAGAGATTATCCTAGCACCTAGATTACCTGGGTGCTAATCATAAGTACCCTTATTACAGAGACAGACAAAAGAGAAGACAGATACATATAAGGTAATATGAAGATGGAGACAAAGATTAGAGTGCTATGGCCACAAGTCAATGAATCCTCAGCAATGCCAAAAGCCACCTAGACACTAGAGGAGGCAAGAAATGGAGTCTCCCTCAAAACCTCTAGAGGGAACATGTGGTACAGCTGACATACTGATTCTGGATTCCTGGAAGCCAGAACTTTGAGAGAATATGTTTCTATGATTTTATGCCACTAAGTTTGTGGTAACTTGTTATAATACCTCTAGGAAACAAACATACTTATTATTAAGTATTTTCTACTAGTGCTCAGTATCTCCTTGCTTATCAGCCATAAAACCTCAAGTAGACTTGTGACACCAGAAACAGGAAGAAAGCAAGTCAAATTCCCTAGCTTATGTCAATGCCCTGTTCACTGATATTTTCACACATTACTCCACAGATCCTCACCCAGGGGCTCATGGTAAATGTTGACCCCCTACTTTTACAGATATTGATAGAAATACTCTGCCCTTCCCTGTCTCCATGAAGGATGGTAGCCCCAAACTGCCTTGGTCTCCAGTGAAGGTGTGAGGGAGAGCTCGCCTGTGAGTCACTCAGTGAACCCCCCACCTCCTTAGGGTTCTCTAACAGCAGTCAGTGGCACTGTCCCTCCAAGGAGGGGCCTGAACTGCCATGACACTGGGAGGAATCTCATCAACTCTGTCATGTTTGAAGAAGCAGCTACCCAATCCTTGGGATGGGGAGGTTAGTGAAGACAGTTGATGCCTGGGTCCAAAGTTGGCAAACACAACCCGAGCTCATCTGTACCCTGCATTCTTGCACTGACTCATGGACTGGGCATGCCAAGGCTTGGGGATGAGGAAAGCTTGCTTCAGCCTGCCATCACGTCAGTCTCTAGGGTGGTGTAGGGAATCAAGGAACAAGATGGGTACAAGGTTCCTGATAAAACTGTTCAAGTCAGCTGCTACACATTTCACCTCTGCTCAGGAATCCTCTGCTTTGAGGTTTCTTAATCCCCCTATCACTTACTCAGCCCTTCATTATTATTTTCTGTATCTCTGTACCTCCTGTACTACTATTCTTTAAATAAACCCACCACTTCTATGTTAGCTTCATGCTAATACCATCTACAAATTTATGAGTTTGATGCAATGTGATAATGTGATGATGTGTTACTCAGAGTCATCATAGACATATTTTTACTGCTGAAACTATCCTGGGTATCTTTAGCAGTCAACCTATCCCTGTGTATCATACATACACTATGGGAAGCAGATGCTTCCACTGTGGACATGGGATTTGGGGCTTGGGGCTCACTAGGGTATAGGAAGGTCCCCTGAGCTAGGGTCAAAGGAAGAGATTAGAAACTCCTTTTCTACCTAGTGCTAACAAAACTAACCAATGGTCAAGGTAGAACCCCTTTCTCTACCTGTCTGTCTAAAACTCCTTGCATGTCACCCTTTCGGGGGATAAAGAGTCTCTCTCCCAATTCCTCAGAGCCGGGAGGATGGGGTTGTTCTCTCGATGCGCTGTAAGTGGCAAAAGAATAAGGTGGCCTTGAGATGGTAAAGAGTAGCAACTGACTAACCAGAAGGAATCTGCAGACACTCTGGGTCAGAGAACTAAGGCATGAAGACTTCACAGTTCAGTCGTGGCAGAGTCAGGCAGACCAGCAAGGCAGCACCAGGCCATACAAGAAATATGAAAAAGATCATAAGAGCAGCACCACTGGGGCCCTGCCTCATTTTATATTCACATCTAGGAACTGAGGATTTAGGAATCAGCCAGAGGTGACATGTGGACCTGCCTCCATATGGGGCTTAAAGGAAATGCCTGGGACTTCTGATGACTCTGAGCTATGGAGGGGGTCGTGCTAAAGAACTCTGGAGAAGAAACTCATCATTCATGGAGTCTCAGCATCTGGCTTATTCCAGATTGGGGTCTATCACTTCTCTTCCCCCAGTTTCTTCAGACAGCTCCACATTCATGACCTAATCACATTTCAGGTTCTTTTTAGCTATAGTCGTAGTTTTTCATTTTTTTCTTTATTAGGTGGTAACACTTTCGCTGCATCCTTCTCTAGGGTTCTGCTTTGCACGGTTTCAGTTGTAGTCTGTGCTGGGTTTCCCCAGCAAAGGAGCAGAAACGTGACTGGTCTAAGAGGGGCAAGCTACCTGGTTATGCTCAGGACTCAGAAGCACCTGCTGGAATGAGGCAGCTGAGTTCTATTCATCTGGGTTATTGGGAATGGCAACCTTTCTCTCAGAGAACCCCCATATCTATCCTCTCTGTGTGTCCACCATGCCTCAATGCATCTTACTATTTCTGGAAACCACCTCCTGAGAAAAAGACAACCCAGAGGCACTTTCTCTGGACAAATTCTATTGCTTCTAGCATCATCGTTCATGGAAAGGTTTTTTAAAATGTTAATAACTTGGTTCATTTATATAAAAAGGTCAATATTAGAAAATGTCTTTCCCCCTGTGTCTCATCTACACCGTAACATAATGTTCTGCCCTAGCAGTGCGCTCTCTGTGATACCAATGCAGGGAATAAATGGGTATGGATTGAAATAATTATGAGAAAAGGCAAAAATTATTCTGAAACTGATGCTGACTTTTTCTTCCAGTCTATTTTTTGTTTGTTTAATAAAACATCTAATGCAAGAAGTTAAAAAATAATGATAGGACAATGTCAGTTTATTCTAGCGGATCAACAGGAGCCATAAATCTAAATTTAGCACTATATTTAATAAAACCCTCCACATTCCCTGCATAAGAGTCCAGGAAACTGATTTGCTCCATCCCAATTGCTTTCTCTGCACATCAAGCTAAATACTCTATCTAATCACCTGCTTTGGTGCCTTCTAAACACACATAACTCAAAACCTGCCTCAAAACTGGTCTAGGTGATAAACCTTATTAACCTTTTTATAGGAGTTATGTTGATTCTTCCTTTTTATACATTATTCTTAATTGTCTTTGCTGCTTTGCAATTCATAACTTGGGCCACCTAAAAAAGTACAAGTTATTACTCCATGTAGCTTTGCTCTCACATCGCTGACGGAGCACACTTTAGTTTCGGAGAACTTCCACAGTCTGATTTTCATGCTTTGCCTGGGTGCTTCAAGGTTCTCTGAAGCAAAAACAACATGATTGACACCAAAATTTCTTTTGGTGAGTGTGAAGGAAGAGGGCTGGGATAGAAATGCATGTGGGACAGGGGGCGAAGGGCAAAGGTTTCCACTGAGTTTCTGCCAACAGTTTTGAAATCATGATAGCAAATGTACACCGTTCAAATTATGCAGCCACAGTTTTTTACATCATCCAAACTTGGGAGGACAAATATCCTTTCAGAATGAAGAGATACTCCTTCTCCATCAGTATTTATGGGTTGCTGAAGACACCGTTTCATAGAGATCACATAAAATATGCATTTCTGTATCAGAGGAAGTGTGTTACGACATACCAATACATTTACTTAAAAAAAAAAAAAGTCGGGGCGCCTGGATGGCTCAGTGGGTTAAGCCTCTGCCTTCGGCTCGGGTCATGATCTCAGGGTCCTGGGATCGAGCCCTGCATAGGGCTCTCTGCTCAGCAGGGAGCCTGCTTCCCCCTCTCTCTCTGCCTGCCACTCTGCCTACTTGTGCTCCCTCTCTCTGTCAAATAAATAAATAAATTTAAAAAAAAGAGTCTTTAAAAAAAAAAAAAAGTCAAAATGGTTTGGTGGTGACAATTTCAAATAGTCCCACCCGAAAAGCAGGGAAAATGAAACTTCTCTGCCAGTCCAGTAAATACTGATAGCACTCTGGAAATCCCAAGGATGGAGTCACGTCACTGAATTTCATAAATCAAAAATGACATTAGCTAACATTACATTAGATTAGCTTCTAGTTTTTGGACCATATAAAAATTTCACGCGATCATTCCATATGTTATTCATCAATTTGTAGCTATCCTTCCTTCAAGGAAGGCTTCACTAAAGCTTGAGTAGTCCCACCTCCTTCCATGACATGATGGTTCTCAAGGCCACTGGTCTAATCCTTCTCTTACATCCTTTCCCCCAAAAGAACATGACGACATACTTTTAAATTTTGAGCAATAGAAAATCTTATTCAGAAGTAAAAATTCCTTCGTTTTCCTGAATCCCTGAGATAACCAGACCTTCCAGATTTCTTTCTTTTTTTTTTTTTTAAGAGAGAGAGAGATGGGGGAGGGGCAGAGGGAGAGGATGAAAGAGATTATCAAGTAATTTCTGCACTGAGTGTGGAGCCCAACATAGGGCTGGATCCAAGGACTCCGGGATCATGACCTGAGCCAAAATCCAGAGTCAGAAGCCCAACCAGCTGAGCCATCCACGCGCCCCTTAGGATGGTAAAGAACTTTGCATGCATGTATTGACATTTGGATTTGTTCTTTTGCGATTTTTTTTTTCCTATTTGGGAGGATGCTTTTGCAATTATCAGTTCCCCATCTGAAATTGGGTTAAAACAAATCAACCAACAGAAAGAGGGTGAATGGGCTCACCAGCTAGGAGGCTCACTGCAGGGACACTCAAATCTGAACGAACAGCAGGAACATGAGTCTGATAGACTACATCAGGAGTGCTGCAGGACATGGTGTCTCATTTCTGCTCATCTCTGTGTGGATGTGGGGAATAGCCAGGCCCCCTCTACAAGGAAAGGAAAAAATGACTATTTGTACCCCAGGTCCACTTCTTCCTAGTTTAGCAACCTCAGTGCACAGATAATATCTTTTTTCAATTTCTGTTTATTAATCCCAGGGAAGTACTCTAGTTGGGATGTAGCTGCTTGGGACAATACCTGTATCCAGGAAAATGGGGTACAGTGACGATGCTTAGGGCAAGTGCCCAGCCTCATGTCAAGGAGGTAAGTTCTATTGTCACAAGTAGTTTGATGGAGGATAAATATTTTGAGTAGCCCAAAATAATAGTCACTACAGCCAATGACATTTGTCTGTTTACGCTGATTTCCTACAGCAACGAGAGACTGCACCCACCAAATGTTGCTTATGTATGTTTACCCTTCTCGCCCGGTCCTTGGAGCTAGTGAAACTGATTCTTAGAGCACTGGCCTGGACAACGTCTGCACAGATATAATGCCACTGTCCCCTTCCCTCCTCCATGGAACTGGGAAGAGGGAGAGCTTAAATTCCAACAGTGTAGTTCCTAGTTCATTAACTCAAGTCTCTTTTCCTTGAGGTCTAAATTACAATCCTTTTGAGTTGCTGTCCTCTATTTATTTTGTGTCTTACTCAGGACTCAACAAGTTGTCACCTTCTCCTAGATGTCCCCCCACTCTGGGTGGAGTGCCTGTTCACTATGTTCCTAAGCCCCCTACCACCTGACCCTCACATTGCCAGGACTCTAAGGACCCATATTCTGATCATTCATTACTACTGTAATCTCCCTGAGAGCATGGAACTTGGATATCCTCAGCACTGGGCAGCATACAACAGGTTCTCAGTCAACATGTGTTGAAAGAAGAATGAAAATGTAAAATAAGGAAGTTAGAGCAGATGGCTTCTAAGTTTCTGATTCTAGTGTTCTTTGGATATTATTATATCTTTTTCATATCTTAGCCTCACCAAAATACACATACTAGACAGTCTCTGAGGAATATACGGGCTCAGGTTTGGGTGGCGAAGCTGATTTTCTTGGTTAGAAGAATCTGATTGTGCTGTGCTGCAATTACTTCCTCCTCTGGAGCTAACATGATCTATAGAAAGAAGCCTAAAATGTAGAAACAGATGGCTTTGATTCTAGTACTTAAAAGACAGGTGAGCTTAAGCAATTAATCTCTTTAGTATCTTTAAAATTAGACCAATGAATCAAAATAGAAAGATAAAAGAACAAAAGAAGACTAACAATGATGGCCCTCAGAAATGTTAGGATCTAAAACAACTGAGCACAGTCCTCCCAAATGGTAGGCACTCAGGAAATTATTTACTAAATGAATAAATCAAGTACCTGTCCATTATACAGTCACTGCTTAATGAAAGATAATCCAACTAGATAATCAGGGTTAGATCACAGAATATCCACAGGAGGTCAGTGGAACTAAGAGAAGCAGACTCATTAATGAACTAAGATCATAAATTGCCCATCTTTCTACTGAAAGTTACTTAAAGCCACCAATACTTATCCCTACTCTCTGTAATTAGATAATGGAGAAATCCATTTGCTCTTGTCTAATGCAGAATAGGTATAGTGAAATTCACATACCTCAGTTTTAGCACCTTACTATGCTAATACTTATCTGATCTGTACTACTTTATCAATTGCTGTAGTATTTTGCTGGGATTTACTTGGAGAAAGATCAGCTAAGTCTGTTCCTAGCTAGGTCTGCTGTCCAGTTCTCAGTGGAAATGGCATATGCAGGGGGCTCCAAGACAGTGCAGATTTCAAGGAAACAGAAAGAGAATGTGCATTTGGGATCAGAATGGGAATGCAAGTATTGTGTGTGAAACACAAATTAAGCTTATTTCTTCGTTACAATATCTAATTTAGGTTACTGATTATGTAAAACAGGTACTAAACACTATTCAGAAAGAGAGTCAAAAGAATGTGGGATGGCATAATCCCAGATTTTGGAAAGAATTGGGTCTTTATTTACCCTTCTACAACCCATCTCCTTAGGATCACTATTTTTCATTTGAGCGTAATACTATTTATTTTTAAAATGGAAAAATATGGTACAAAGAGGAGGGAATCCAACATAATAGTTTAAATTTTCTAGCAGACTTTACCTTGAACAGGTTAGGAGGATAGATATTTGTATTAAAAGTGGGATTTATATTGTGAATTGTCCCTGTGTTGAGAAAGGCACACTTGACCAGGAATCAGGAGATTTGCTCAGTCACTGTGACCTAGAGTAAGTCACTTGACCTCCCTGCAGTGCAAATTCCTCCTTACATAATCATATCACTCAACAATATTACTGTAAAACCACCAACAGGTGCCAGACCCTCATTCCCTCATATACATACAAGCACATGTATTCAGCACCCAGAGCAATTCTATATGTTAGTTTCTTACAGATTTAATGGAGGGACTTCACAGAAAAGAAACTATACAATGGTTAAGGAAGGGCTCTAGAATCAAATTGACAGAATTTGAGTGCCCATTCCACCAGTGGTCCACTGTGTGCTCTTCTGCCTCCCTTTTCCACATTTCAAGGACCCTTGTGGCTACAGTGAATACTTGAATAACCCAGGATAATCTTAACATCAGTGGAGTAGCAAAATTTTTCCCTTTTGCATCTTTAGTTCCTCCTTGCCTTGTGACATAAAATATTCACAGGTAGAGGAGATTAGAATGGCCATCTTTTTTGGGGATGGGACAGGAGGCCCAGCATTTTTCTGTTTACCAGTCTGCAGCCTCCCAAGTGTATAATGTCATCAATTTTTAAAAATCAATTTATTTTAGTGGCTATATAGCACCCAATTATGCTCTAAGTTACATTTTCCTAATGACCAATAATGTTGAACATCTTTTCATGCCCCCCTTTTTTTTAACCATCATATATCTTCTTTGGTGAAATGTTTGCTCAAATCTTCTGCCCATTTAAAAAATTGGGTCATTTGTTTTCCTATTATAGAGTTTGAGGATTCTTTATACATTATTGATTATAGCCTCTAATCAGATATGCATTTGGCAAATATCTTCTCCTGGTCTATGGCTTCTCTTCTCATTTTCTTTAGCAGTATTTTTTTTAAAAAGAAGATTTTAATTTTAATGACATCCAATTAATAACTCTTTACCTTTTATTGATGCATGATTTGTTTATTTATTTATTTTTGGTCCTAAGAAATCTTTGCCTTACCCAGGGTCACAAACATTTTCTTCTAAGTTTATTTCTAGAAATTTTATAGTTTTTGGTTTTATATTTGGATCAATGATCCATTTTGTGTTAAATTTTTATAAGTATAAAGTGTTGATTCAGGTTTAATGTTTTGAACAGGACTCCCAGTTGTTCCAGTACCACTTCTTGAAAAGAAGAAATTTAATTTTCACCTTCATATATTTATTTAAAAAATACTAAAGGAAAGCTTTCCAACATTCTTGATTTTTCATTACTTCAAAAAGTTTCAGCTGTTTTTGATTTTTTATTACCTAATGTGCTAATGATAACACTCTTGAAACAAACATCCATTCATTACAGACCAAGTCAGACACACAGCAAGATGGTCAATACGCATCTCCAGATTTATGATGAATAATTGATATCCCACTGTCATGAATAGGACCTAAATAATTTGATTATATATTTAGCTAGTTAGGGAGACTCATTAGCAGAATTTTATTTCATGCTTGTTTGCACCTGCAAGCATTTTCTTCTTGTTTAAAGAATTGTTCCCTTTGGTCTGCCTGATACAATTTGCTCAATAACACTGTATTGAAGACCATCACTCAACCTCACTTAGAAGATACGATGAACTCTCCAACTCCCTTTTCCCATTGGGTCTGACCACTTTTTATCTACTGTCAACTTCACTGGCACAATAGCCTTACAGTCCCATGATTGCTTTTGAGAATAGAACTTAGGGGAAGTTACTTAAGCTGAGAATAAAAGCATGGGAGACCCATGGAGCTGATATTCTTGAAATCACATCTGTATGCATATAATGAACTTCTGACATTTACTTTTCATAATCATCCAGTATAAGCACTGTGTTCTATTGATGCAGAGTGGGTGGAGGAAAGAAGACTTCAAATACCTACCGATTTGGAAATCATTTGAAATAGCCTTTTACAATAGGGAACAAGTGATGTTGCCTCAGACCCAAATGTCATTGGCTGATCATAATACAAATTCTTTTTTTGTTTGCTTGTTTTAATATGAAATCACAAAGGTCGGGGTGCCTGAGTGGCTCAGTTGGTTAAGCATCTGACTCTTTGATTTCAGCTCAGGTCATGATCTCAGAGTCCTGGAATGGAACCCTGCATGAGGTTTTGTTCTCAGGAGGGTCTCTGCTTGAGGATTCTCTCTCTCCCTCTTCCTCTTCCCCTCCCCCCATTTGTGCTCTCTCTCTCTCTCTCTCTCAAATAAATAAATCTTAAAAAAAAAAGTCACAAAGCTCTTGAATCAGATTGAAGTTTCATTTTGGGAGGTGAATGCACTGATTTAGTCAATAGAGCTGTGACTGGCTGCCTTTTTTTTTTTTTTTTTGCCACATTAGTTATATGATTCACTTATCCATAGTCCTTCAGAACAGAGGATAGCAAGGATATAATGTCTCACACTTAGTGCTTTGAGATACTTTATTAACTGTCTGAAGAGCTACAGATCTCAGATTCCTGATGGGAAAAGCAGCAAGGAAGTGGCCTGCACAAACTTAAAAAACGTTTGGCATGCTAGGCCCACCACCCACCTTTAAGAGATACGTTATACATGTTAGCAACCCTAGGAAGTCCTATAACAAGGAAACTTGTGTCCCACAAACAGTGTAGGAAGTGTTGAGCTAGAAGATACAAAGAGATCACAACATTTATGACATTTTTTTCTTATTCTCTCAGTTCCTTAACTTCTTCCACTCCTCTAAATGCTATGTTTTTTTATTTTTCTTCCACCCTAAGCTTAATGTTTTCAAGTAATAGTGGGTTGGTGGAATATATTTTCTTAGTATCCATAAATCAACAAATGAAAAGGGTGCCAAGCCTCTCTTGAAAAGGAAGATAATGTTACTGACTAGCCTTATTATAGAGGTTAAATAAAACACCTTTATGAGATAAAACAGAAGAGATAAAACAGAAATTGTTTATACTTCAAAATGAATGCCAGAAGTTGCATTTGCCCTAGGTGAACAAGTGAGGAAATAGGTTCGATGGGTCCTTCTCATCTTTGCTTGTCCCCAGCCCTGGAGTTAGTATGCTCAAGGCTACAGTTATTTCAGATTTGGTCTATCAGGAAGATTTTATGGGATGTAACATCTTGGGAGCTTTTCACCTCCTTGAGAATCTACACATTCTTGTGTGACTTGGGAAGACATTTTACACCTGCCTACATAACTTTACACTGTTTTGTGAGAGCAAGAGAATGACAGAAGGATCTCTAATAGCGAGGTGATGTGGGCTGTCCAAGAACACAAAGCTCGTGTCTGGGACAATGGCTGGGGCAGCAGGTGATTCCATGAAGTGGGGGTGGGAGGGGGAGTCTAGGTCTTAGGCTCCAGTCTTCCTTGTTATGTGGACACCACTTTCTTTCTACTTGGCTCCCAAAGGTTCTGATAGCTGTCTGAATTTAACCATCCAATTCTTTGCTCAGTCCAACTCTGAGTGAAGAAGAATTCAGTGCTAGATTTCATGTATGAATTTCCAATGGAGAAACCCTTAGGGCTTCAAGTGGTGACTGACACAGGACCTCAGTCTTCTCTGGCTAAGATGGAACAACAGAGGAGTAAGGTCTTTGCAAACATCAGTAAAGGAAGGAGAGGCATGGAGACGGGTAACTTCCCTCCTTTAATTTGAGCGTCAAATTTGCAAAAGAGAAATAATCTCACAGGAATTCCCTTTCGAATTGGGTGATTTCAAGCATGACCCAGTAATTGGGCACTTGAACAATTAGCAACATGAGTCATGGCCAGAGTGAAATCCCCTTGGTACAGAAGCAACATTT
This sequence comes from Mellivora capensis, assembly GCA_004024625.1. Lineage (NCBI taxonomy): Eukaryota > Metazoa > Chordata > Mammalia > Carnivora > Mustelidae > Mellivora > Mellivora capensis. The sequence goes on from PISX010016143.1 coordinate 36,308, forward strand.
CTCCTCCCCAGAGCACTTGACAGCTCAGACTAAACTGCCTGCTGGCTCTGAGGCCGCCTCTTCCCCGGACATGGTATGCTGATAAGTCCGAGATTATCTGCGGTGTGACAGATCCAGGGTTTACAAACCAGATTGGAAAACGTACAGCAAGTCACTATGAAAGAGTGAAATAAGTCTTAATCCTCAATAAAATATTTTTTATTTTAAATAAAATATTTCTAAAATAAATATTTCTATAAAATATTTCTAAAATAGACTATCGGCATTACTTTTGATAACTTCTTCCTTTGGAGGGCAATCTTACTGTATTTTAGAGTTCCATTACACTATTCAAAAGGAGTCAGATAAAATCTGTAGGCCAGGTTTTGTGGCTTTGTTTTTTAATAATTTTTTACCCTTTACATAAACAAAAAAAATTATTTTTATGGCTCTCGGGAGAGTTACTGACCTGGAGATAAGTGATTTTGTTTTGTTTTGTTTTAGAGCCTCAAGAAATGTCCTAAGAAATATTTTGACAGAACAGCACTCAAGTCATACAATTTTCAGCCAAAGGGAACAGACTCAATTTTTATGCTGACACATTTGAAAATGGTAATTTAAGGGGGTTGCTGCAGTGCACTCCTGCAGTCAACGAAAACTCAAATTCTAGAATTCTCCAAAGCATATGATCGGTTGGATCCCCGAGTCTTTAAGACCGTGTTCTCAGGACGCGGTGATGTTGGTGAATTGCAATGCATCTAATGCAAAGATGCCCTGACTGGATCCCTAGATTAGCTTTAAGGCTGATGTGGCAGCTGGCAAACTCCTTGTGCTGGGCACCTGCTTTGCATGGGAGACCATTATGTACTCAATGCAGGCAAATCCAGGTATGCTGTCTTACTCCTCCAAGATGTCCTTTTCTGCCTCTGCTTCTTTTGTTTCCACATCTTGCACCAGGAGATGAGACTGAGGGTTATACACGGGCCAGAGTCCTACTGTTGTGAAATACATACTTGACAAGTGCTAGAATAACCATGCATCTTTTAAAAGTTGTAAGTGAACTTAATGTCACCTCATTACATTCTCATAGAATTTCATGCTTATGAAAAAACCAACACTCCTTTGTACCACTGCCAGATTATGACACTGTAGCACACTGCATTTCCTTTTTTATAATGGCTGCCAGGAAGCTCAGAAGTTGCCATGTGCTCTCTCTTTGCAAGTTTCATTAACCTCAGTGTTCTGTACAGTTTTTCTCTGCCAATACATCTTCATTACATTGATTTTGCTTTCTTGTTTTTTATCATTCTATTATGTCTGTGCCTTTCCGTGTAAGCGGCTAGAAAGCACATAGAACCCATTTATTCTACCTGTAGAATATTTAACCTGCTCTATCTTTGTTCCTGATACTTTTTAGGGAAATGGTTTTCTTATTGGGGGATATTCTTTTTAGGTGTCCATTCTTTGGTATATTACCATAAGCAGTGATGAAAGATAGGAATACTAGGTATGTGCGATTCAGAAAAGCTCCTTGATTTTTACATACGCTTTTAACTTCCTCCTCCGGTAAGGAGCAATATTTTAAAACTTCAGCATGATACACTCTGACCTAGTAGGTCTGGCACTGAGTTCATATGTGTGCACTTAATTTTTTTTTCTTAAAGGAATATTTACATAGAGGATATAAAACACAGTTAGGAGGACTCAGGAACAATGATTAACCAAGGTTTAAAAAAAACAAACAAACTGTTGAGAACACGTGGAGATTAACTTCATTCTACATGTCATGGACAAATGCAGATTTCATTCCCAAAGAATATTCCCTGCCTCAGTGGAACTGCAAGGCAGGTAAACTGGATTCTGGTCTCTGCTCTACCTAGCATGTTGGTAAACTTGAGAAGTTCACTGAATGACCATGTCTCTCAATGTCCTCAGCTATAAAAATGTTCAGAAGGCTTGTGATCAAAAGGACTCTTTCCACACAGAAAATCCAATGATTCTTCATCACCATCCTCGGAGGTGGCAGATTTAGAGCCAGGAGGAATTGTAATGCCACCAGATAGGCAATGAGTTGGAGAATGATGGGAAAAGCCTTTTCTGAAAAAAAGTCTATATGGCTTGGTTCTCTGCCAGGAAGTGCATATCCACTTTTGGTCCCCAGCATTATAAATGTGAAAAGTGAATTCACAATTTTTGCCAAATGCAATTGTTAAATACTCACAATCAATGAAGCAGATCTGTCAATTTTATTTCGCTTGGAATAAGGGATGCTGACCAAAAGAGATCCCTGGAAGGCACTGAGCAGACCAGCTGGGCAAAAGGATATTCAAGTTCTGTCCCTTAAACTCTAGACCCATTTCACCTGGGGATTATGAGTCCCTCAACTCTAAAAATTAAAATTCCTTTGCAACAATGACCACTTGAAATTAATCAGTTCATAATCCCATGTCTCTTTTGGAAGTAGATATGAGCAAGACTAATTACCTTCAGTATAAAAAAATTTTTTTGTCAGTAACCTCAACTCATTTTCCATTGCTGTAACTTACAGTATAGCACTATACTTTAAACAGAGAAGATGTAATTAAATTAGAATTCATGGTGGAAACCAGTGGTGGCTGATAATAATTGCTTTTCAGACACCACTATAATTGGTGCTCCAAGGATTTTATTTCAAAGCATCAAAGTCAATTTAGAAAGCGTGCTTTATCTGGACTTGAGCTGCTTTGATGAAGACACTATGTCTTCATATGTCTAGGTTTTCTTAAATTTAAATAAGCTGTTTTTTAATGATTATGTTAATAATTACAGTACTACAACACTGTTTTATGGACACTGGAAGATAAATTCAAATCCCATTCTGCCTATTAGTTCAAGTTGTAACCACAAAATGTACACAATCTTTGCTCATTAACTGTTTGATAAGCCTTTGAAATTCCACAACCAATAAAAATACCTTTATCATTTTTTTACCTCCCAGGCAGTATTTAATACATTAAAAAACAAGGCACAAGAGGAAGCTTGTTAATGAATACCTTGATATATCACTTGTTGTTGTTCATGCTGTTTCCTTTACATGGAATGTCTCCCCCTTTTTGTTCTGATCCAATGCGTAATATTCTACTTACCCTTCAAGTCCCAGCTTAGCTGCCACATGTTATGGATTGAATGTTTGTGTCTCCCTTAAATTCATGTGTTAAAATTCTAACTCCTAGGGTGCATGGATGACTCAATTGGTTGACTTTGACTCTTGGTTTGGGTTCAGGTCATGATCTCAGGGTTGTGAGATTGAGCCCCATGTCTGGCTCAACATGGTGTGGACTCAGCAGGGCATATGCTTGAGGTTCTCTCTCTCCCTCAGGTCCTCTCTCTCTCTCTCAAATAAATAAATAAATCTTAAATTTTTTTTAACACCCAATATGATGGTATTATGAGGTTGGGCCTTTGGGAGGTAATTGGGCCTTGAAGGTAAAGTCCCCCAAAATGGGATCACTGCCCTTAATAAGAAGAGGAAAGAGCTTGCTTCCTCTCTTTTTGCTCTCTACCATATCATACCACAGAGAGCATACCATTTGCTCTCTACCATACCATCTCTGCAAGCCCGGAAGAAGGCCATTACCAAGAACCTGACCACTCAGGCACCCTGATCCTGGACTTCCAGCCTCCAGAGCTATGCAAAATAAATGCTTACTCTTGAAGCCCCTACCCAGTCTATGACATTCTGTTATAGTAGAGTGAGCTAAGATACCATGTTTTCTATAAAGTCCTCTATGATTGCCACAAAAAGAGTTCATCATTCCAAATCTCAGATCCAGAAGCTTAACTGTGGTGATCAAAGGGCTATGTTGATGATAAAATCAGTGAATTTGAGGGAGGGGAACGAAAGGATAGTGTTATCCCTGTTATCAATCTTTCTCTGCTTACCCATTAAGATGCTGCCCGCTTAAAAACATGAGATACAACACAAAAGTTAGCTAGAGATTAGTCGTCAGGATGTAGCAAGTATAATCAATTATCTGCAGAATGGCATTTTGTATCTGACAGAAGGCACTGAGATCCTGAGGTAAACATACGGTTTTGCTGTGTGACCTTGGTAAAGTCACGAGACTTTTCGAAGTTTCAATTTTCTCTTGTGCAATGCAAGTTTATGAAACTAAATGATCATGAAGATTATTTTTGCCTCTAGTATTCTATGAATATAATTACAGGTGGTAGAAACATTAAAATTGTGGCCAAGGTATTTATAGCATTAAAACTAATTAATAAGCTACCTAATCATGCCAACAGAGATTGAATTTCTCCTACGCAATTACTGTTTCTGGCTTCATAAAGACAAAGTAAAACAAAATGTCATTATCTTACCATTCTGTGCAAACTTCATCAGTTCTGTGGAATGTGCAGGGTAATTAATGACCAGAAGGAGAACTCTTTATCTCACTTTTGCAGTATCACTTTGACTCTCCACTTTTGCAGGGAGCATGCACAATTCTCTAAATGTTTGCTCGTTCTGTGGAGGATAGAAAAACCAAAACCCGATGACTGATCAAACGATGGCTACCATTATGTTTTTATTGTTATTACTATTATCATTAGTTATTACTATTATCATTCCCAGCATCTTCCCAAGACCTAGCTCTGCCCCAGGGTTAAGGCTGGCAACTAAGTTGTCTCGTTATTGCCCCTTTGGAAATGATGATGAATTAAAAAAATCCTGCTCTTAGTAGACAGGAGTATGTGTCAATTTGCTCTGTGTGTTTGGGGTTGAGGGTCTGTGCTTTTGTCTTATGGGTGGATGGGAGTGGTTGGGATGGGAGACTGTCTTAGGTGTTTTGGGCTGCTATAGCCAACATTATGGGATGGGGGGCTTAATCAACAAACATTTAGCTCTCACAGCTCTAGAGTCTGGGAAGACCAAGATCAAGGTACTAGCAAATGTGGTATCTGGTGAGGTCCCGCTTCCTGGTTCATAGCTTCTGCCTTCTAGGTGTGTCCTTACATAGCAGAAAAGATGAGGGAACTCTCTAGGATCTCTTTTATAAGGGCACTAATCCCATTCACGGGGACTCCACTCTCATGACCTAAGTACCTCACAAATACCCCACCTTTTATTACCATCGCATTCGTGATGTGATGATGATAAATGTTAGGGTTAGGAGTTTAATATACGAGTTTTGGAGGGATGCAAACATCCAGTCCATCACAGAGACTTCCTAAAGTTCTGGTCTGTCAAGGACAATGTTAAAAACAGTGAATTCACGACACTTCAATAGCATCATTCTAAATACCATCCACTGATAACACCAACCAAGGGCTCTTTGGTGACTCGGTCAACTTCAGGGTTGGGGCAGGGAAAACGCAATATGAGCCTGGAGCAGTGTAGTGTGCAGGAGACTGAGGAAGTGCTCAAAAACCAAAACAGAGTAAGAAGAACGGGGACATATAAATGACAACACGAGATGACAACCCAAGGGACAAAATAAATATCCATGAGCTCATAATGCCGTACCTAATTGAGGGGAAAATGACAACTCTTCTTTCCAGAAAAGTTTCAATTAATAAATGTAAATGAAATTAAATAGAAAATCATCTTGAGAACACTACAGTAATAATTGCCTCTGGCAAGATCCACTGATAGATGCTAAAACTGGTGGGTGAAAGTTAAAGCAGAAAGAGAGTATTCGCATAGTTTCAAAGGATCTCCTCTAAATATTTATTAGTTACAAAGGGAAAAATAACTTTACAGTGGAGAACTCTGGCAGATCATCTTAGACAAGTGACTGAAGTTAACATTACCTGTAATACCTGTCGATATCCTATGGCATCATGTGGATATATCATCATACCTCCAGATCTGACACAGAGAAAGGCACATCACTTCTGTGGTATCTTTTCCAATAATGCATATTCCCAATGTAATATGGGAAAACAGCAGACAAACAGAAATAGAAGGATTTTCTACAAAACAGCTGACCAGTATTCTTTAAAAGTGTCAGCACAAAGGAAGACAAAGAAATCGTCATAGATTGGGGAATACTGACAAAACATGACAACTAAGTGCAATTTGGGATTACAGATTGGATGCTGGAACAGAAGAAGTTCATTTGTGGGAAACTGGTAAAATGTAAAAAGTTCTGCAGTTTAGAGAGCAGTAGAGAAGTTTAATTTCTTAGCTTTTATCATCTTTTTTTTTTTTTTTTTTTGAAGAGGTTAACACAAGGGGAAGCCAACTAGAGAGTATGTGGGAACTCTCTGTACAACTTTTCCAACTTTTTTCCTAAGGCTAAAATTATCCTCAAATAAAACGCTTTTGAAAATGAATGTAAAAATAAAAACCCAGGAGTGTTTTCCATATCATGGCATCTAAGGCAACATTTCCCCTCTTCCATGAAATTAGGGAATTATATATGGAATTCACCAAAATAAGCACAAAGCTTGAAAAAAATCTAAACCAATGACCACCAATAGGGACCTTTGTTTAAGTAAAAAAAAAAAAATGCATCCAACAAATCTTCATGGATCATCCACTATGAGCTAGGTAGTATGCTATCGTGAATATATTTTCTTCTATATTGTATAACATTCACTTCACAATGTTCCTTTTTGACCCATGAAGTGGAATTTTCCAGACATAAGACTATCTATTCTCTCTGAAGAAACTGTTTCTGGTCAGGTTGTGCCATGAGAAATGCCCGAGGTAGCTGTTGATTTTATTTATTCTGTGTTATCCTCAATGTTGCTGGTTATGTAAGAGTTTGGGAAATTTTTGCTGTATTCCACTCTGAAAAAATGAATCATAGTGTCTCTAAGTTCCCACAGTAAATAAATGAGACCACGCCATCATTCCAATCTGCTTGGGAAACATCAGGCCTAGCTGGTCTTTTCCTCACAGAAGAGAAGAACCAGGAGATAAATCTTGACAAGGTACTATCAAAGAGTCTCTTCCATACCCCACCATGAAATCTACTGTCACTTTAATGTGATGCAACTTAATTCATGGCTGCTGGGCTATAGCTTCAATTATATATGTAACTTGGAATGGAAAAATCAATCGAACCTGATAGTTTTGCTCATAGATAATATTTTTAACACACAGTTTGATGAGAGGATCACACAGCATCTTGTAGGGAGTAACAGGAACATAATTATGGGCCATTACAGTGGTTGTAGCTCAGTCCGTTGACATGACACAGTTTCAACCTTTCTATCAATTTCTTTTGGATGCTTTAGTTTAAGTGTTTACTTGCCTTGACCTTTAGACTACTGAGTAGAAAGATAAAGGCCCACTTGATTGATTTGATGGGGGTGAGCTGAGGGGGAAAAAAAAAAAAAAGACAAGCCAAAAGAGCCGAGAGAACAGGAAAGGATTGCTTGAATCTGAGGTCTTTCAGGACATGGAAATAATTGTGGTTGTATTAATTGTAGTAATAATGATGATTTATGACAAAAAAGCAGCTGGAATTTACACACACACACACATACACACACACAAACTTAAAAGCATAGAATTATCAATGAAGGAAATAAAAGAAAAAATCCCAGTCCTTGCCTGTGCCTTCTGTAAAACTTTAAAGGAATCACATTCATACAGATCAGCAAGGTTCCTCCCAAGCTCCTTCTTGCATTGTCCAGTTCATTCCCACACCAAGTCACCAAACCCTTTTAAATCTGAGCTCAATGACTCTACATTCACTAGTCTTACTCCTTTTCTCCCAGTTCATTATTCTGGAGGTCCATTCCGCCACTTATCACTTGCCTCTGATGTGCTTCCTGCTTGTGATTCTGCTTCATAAAAGCTCAGGAAGGTGGAGTCCCTAAGACCCTCCTGAGATGTGTAATGATGACGGGGGAGTGCTGAGTAGGGACGGCAGGGGGGTGCGGGGGGGTGGTCCTGGAAATGATCTTGTGAGAATGAAATACCACATAGAGGTTTTCGCCTATTCTAGTCTCAACCTGAAAGTGAGCAGAATCCCGTTTTGTCCACACAGAGGTTCTTTATTTTTCACCACACACTGGCTTTCCTGCCATGCCCTCAGTTACAGAAAGAGGATTTCCTAGACTCAAAACCTGAGAAGTTCAAGCATGGCGCCAAATTGTAATTGCTACCCACTGGCAGTTCAGACACAGGGCACCCCTGGATGGCAACACTTGTTCTTGCTAAGCAGCTGTCTCCTCAGCCAGCCCTCTTTCCCACAAAAGTTTCATAAAAGCTTTTTATTAGATAATTATACTTCTGTACTTTGTAGTTATGTAAGGTAACTCACAATTAGCATGTTTAATTAGGAAATTAGGTGTTATAATCACAATATGGAACAAAAATTTGTCATGAAGTTTTAGTTCATAAACAAATGGCTTTTTTTTTTCTTCCTTAAGGAGGAAAAAACCCACAAAATCAATGTTAACTTTCCATTTTGGCAGATAGTGAAATTTAATTTATGTTTAGAACTAAAAGGGAACATTCCATCTGTTTTCCAGATGGAGCCCGCCTTCCCCTCTGGCTGGGAATTAGTCACTCTGGTATGTAACTGTCCCCTCAGTCACTCCTGGGCTATGCTGGGTTTTCTCCCTAGGGCAGATGTTGAGCTGACTTACCTTAGAACATATGTTGTAGAGTGATGACGCTCAACTGATCTAGCTCATTCCTTTCAAGATATGTTTGGTGCACCCTGTTATGTGATAGGTACTTTGAGGTACTCAACATTAGTTAATCAATTTAAGTGGGAGACCACCTTCTAAATACAGTAAGCACTGAGAGTGGAAGGTTAAGGAATGCCATGGGAAGATAGGGGAGGGAATACTTAATCATGTGGGATTTCCCAGGAGTAAAAACTTATGGTCAAACCAACCACCCACCCACCCAACCAACTAGCCAACGAAAGATGCAAAGAATTTGTTCAGCTATACAATGTATCCTACACTATAGTTCTTAACATGGAGTCTGAGAACCCCCTAGAGATTTTATGAGTGAGCTTGATGGTCATCTGGGTCTTGCTTCATTCTAAATGAGGACAGGTGATATTGTGACACATGTGATATGAAATTATAGGTAAAATTTTGTGAATTTGAATTTTTCTGGAGAAAATGTACATGACTATCTACATTTATATGATATATTCTCTGGTGTCTGTGAACTACAAAATATTAAAGTTATTGATCTGTATTGACAAATATATCTATATCTACCTATACATATAAGTAGAGAGATAACTGATCATTAATTTCATAAATATGTCTAGGAGTTAGAGATAGGGACACAGCCCCTACTTTCAGGCTATCAGGGAAGACAAAGAGCATAGTGATGGCAGAGACAGTCAGTTAACAAAAGATATATGCTCCTTTTCCATGGAGTAGCTCTCCTGCCAGGAAGCAGCTGCCTAGCCAGGGATATTTCACAACCCTCTCTGCATCTGAGTTGAGCCATATAACAAGCTCCTGCCAATATGAAGTGAATGATGTAGTGTGTGTCTCTTTTGAGCTGACTAGGTTAAGAACTAGCTCTAATTTCTCTACTCTCTGTTTCCAATGACTGTGGAAGATGGCCAAGCCACAGGATAGAAGGAGCACAGGTCCGTGAATCCTCATCGGAAGGCTGCTCTCAAACTCCTGCACTGTTCAGGTTTAATGGAAAGAAAATTGACACTCTTATAACCATTAAAATTTTTGTTTGTATCGTATGGAAACTAAGGGTCACTTACTGAATACAAAAGACAAATTCAACAGAATGTAGTGTTACCAAAGTGTTAGATGCAATGGGATGCTAGAGCAGGAGTGTTGAGGAAGATCAAGGAAGACATATAAAGGGGGGAGAAATATAAGGAATACCTAAATGATGAGTGGGTATCAAGGTGAAGTGCCCATAGAGGGACATGGCTGGGGGTGGGGGTGTGGGAAGAAAGTAAGAGAAGGTGATCATTTCAAGCATGCAAAGCCCCAGACATGATAATGAGCGGGGATTGGCTGAAAGTGGTCCAGTATGGCTGGAGTAGAGAAAGGGACAAGGGTGGAGGTAAGAGATATCTGTAAGGTCTAAATCTTGAAGGAGTTTACATTCTATTCAAAGGGCAAGATTAATGGATTATGATCAGATCTGGGTTTTTGAAAGATAATATTGATTTCTGTGTGGAGGGTAAGGTGACAATAATGAATGTGGGGGAGCAATGCTGAGGCCATATTCTAAACCAGGTAATCAGGAACAGTGGTCCAAACTAATGAAGAGGCAGTGGGAACAGAGAGAAGTGGAAGGAAGTGATGGTGAGTGAATAAGGGAGAAAAAGAAATATAGAGCTAGACCCAGAGATAAATGCCAGGAGGGGAGTGGCAGGTGGAGAGGACCTAGAATATATGCTGTTGCTGTCAGTTTTGGTTTTGCTATTAGGCTGGTGTATGGTTTTTCTCTCTGGGGGTTTACATGAAAAATGTAGATGATAACAATTAGCTTGGAGGAGTTGTCAGGATTAAACGAGCTCATGCAAGTGGAAGTATTCTGTAACTCTATAGGGCTTTATAAAGGACAGACTCCCGCAGCCATCAAAAGAAATGAAATCTTGCCATTCGCAACGATGTGGATGGAACTAGAGGGTATCATGCTTAGTGAAATAAGTCAATCAGAGAAAGACAACTATCATATGATATCCCTGATATGAGGAAGTGGAGATGCAACATGGGGGACTAAGGGGGCATAAAAAGAAGAAAAGAAACAAGATGGGATTGGGAGGGAGACAAACCATAAGTGACTCTTAATCTCACAAAACAAACTGAGGGTTGCTGGGGGGAGGGGGTTGGGAAAGGTGGGTGGGGTAATGGACATTGGGGAGGGTATGTGCTATGGTTAGTGCTGTGAAGTGTGTAAACCTGGCAATTCACAGACATGTACCCCTGG